>JAOUZG010031484.1:497294-521405 GCA_026289955.1 Argiope argentata | reverse complement strand
ATGTTTGAGACAAGCTTATGAGAATGTTGAGACAAGCTTATGAGAATACCGGAATCCATGGCATGGCGTGTCATAAGTCGACTGGAATCAGACCAAACACAACGGAGTGTCTCGAACGCTGTTGGAGTCGCCAGAAGTGTTGTTGTAAGGCTGTGGAATCGATTTCAAGAAACAGGCAATGTTAGATGTCTACCAGGGCAAGGTCGGTCACCTGCCACTACAGCAACTGATGACCGGTATATACGGTTAACAGCCCTTCGAAACAGAACTGAGAATGCTACTCAGCTGCAAAGGCAGTTGTTCTTCATGGCAGTTTGTAGGCAGTTTCAACAGTACGTTATAGGCTTCATGGGAGAGGGCTCTATGCACGTAGGCCAATGATCTGCATTCCGTTGATCCCACGCCACCGTGCGTCCCGAAGAAGATGGGCTGCTGAACATCGAGATTGGCAGCAACATGATTGGAGCCAAGTGCTGTTTACAGACGAGTCCCGATTCAGTCTGGAGTGTGACACTCGACGTGTTCTGGTATGGCGGGATGGGGGCACTCGAAATAACCCCGCATTCGTTCGTGAAAGGTTACAATACAGACGAGTTGGTTGGATAGTATGGGGTGGAATCAGCATATGTGGACGTACGAACCTGCATATCATTCGGAATGGCACTTTGACGGGCCGCAGGTATGCAGACGAGATACTGTGATCTCATGTCATCCCTTACGCTGGAGCCATTGGCGATTCCTTTATTTTCCAGGATGATAATGTCCAACCGAATAGAGCTCGTCTGGTGGAGAAAATGCTTGAAGCTGAAACAATACAGCGTATGGAATGGCCAGCTTGCTCTCCTGGCCTGAATCCAATCGAGCATGTTTGGGACATGCTCGGACGACGCATTGCTGAGCGGCCAAGGCCGCCTGTGTCTGTCCCAGATTTGGAGATTACTTTTCTTGAGGAATGGAACAGTATTCCCCAAAGTCTGATCGAAATCTTCATCGCATCCATTTCAAACAGGTGTGCAGCAGTCTTAGCTGTTCGAGGAGACCACACACTCTATTAAAACTCATGCATTATGTCTATTCAGAGTCTTTTTTTATCGTTTTTTATCGTTCAACATGTAACCAAATTGTTGCCCTAAATCATCTTTTCATGTTTTTTCCATATTTTCAAAGAATTAAAGCTTAATTCCACATTGTTCTATTTTTTTTCTCTGTATTGCACATGGATACGCGTGTACTACCCATTGTATGCCAATACGTGACTGTCTCGCACGGTTTTCTTGATTTTTTTGCTTGCTCCCCTAATTGTTTTGAGCAGTGTATATGACGAAGATAGTCCAATAGTTTTTCTAAACCTTCTACAAATAATGACGTAATTTTCCCGTAAAAAAATCTGACGACCGTTGATATTGATATAAACGAGGTTATCTTATCTAGAAGCAATGTTTCAATTTAATCTTTAAGTATTTTTGAGAGACAAAAAAATTGTTATTGCTTATGCTATTAGAAACATGAATTGCTTATGCTTTTGCTAACATTAATTGCTTATGCTATTGCTTAGGAAATTAGAAACTTTGTTATTGCTTATGAAAACAAGCCTGTTGATGAAGTCAATAATTTTAGACAAGTTTGTGTGGTAACTTTTGATTGTAAAGGACCCTGAACACCCAAGGATATAAGAAGATGACATATATGAAGTTATGACACATTTTAATTCATATGAAGATGACACAATCGCTTGCCCAGTTCCTTTTTATAGGTGGGGAGGACTCTTTCCCACATAGGGGGGGGGGGGGGGCGCTATCCTTATGTCAGGATGCCGGTGAATGTAACGGCTCAAATAATTGTATGAAAAGAGCCATCTAAAATATTGTATTATCTAATTATAGAACGAATCTGGTGCTGAGAATGTCTAATGATCATCATTTTTCTGATTTTATTGTTAAAGAATTAAAATTTGTGGGGAAAATGATATATTTTGGAGATTTCTTCTCTTAATTTGAGTTTATCTATTTGGTTCTTACAGCCTACAAACAAGAGCCTACATAAACATTTTGTACAATTTCGAACTATATATATATTGCAGAAATAAACAAAAGACGGCTTAAAATTGTTATAAAATGATAGTATCCTCAAAGTGCAAGCAATGCCGATTTTATTTGCCTTAAAAGATGTAAAGTAATTGAATTAGTTTTCCAAAAATCTCAATCTCAGGGTAATGGAATACATATTAAACAGTCGGAGGTCAAATAAAATATAAGTAAAAGAAAAACACATTCGTGACCGAATTTATTGGTTTCTTTTCTTTGAAAAGGCGTGCAATTCCAACAAAAGAATTCCAAAAACTAGTGAATATATATTTTTATTGTTGTAGGTTTGGCAGAATGATTCCAAAAATTAGTGAATAAACTTTTTCATAGGTGTTCCAGCAAAATAATTAAGAAAATTGGTGAAGGCCCATTTTTGTAGAGAACTAACCAACATTACAGAGATGATCTTACTTCTTTTAATAAGTGGTAAATCTTCAGGTAATAAATAAAGAATAATGTTATTTGGAAGCTTTTAACTACGCTTTTATCAAGCATCATGATATTATAATTCTACTGTTTGCACAAGTTATATGAATAATGTAAAAAACCTTATTGTTATGAGGACTAATTTCCTAAAATATTTTTTAGATTAAACCATATATTTTTCTTTGAAACAGGCCATACCTTTTTAATGGGTATTTGAATTATTTTGTTTCCATCTCTATAAAATAATAAAGCAAAATAAATAGAAATTCATTGAAAGTATGTAAGTATGTGATAATTCGATCATAATTTGTATATATTAAATATCATCTGTGAAGATCAGCGTGTTTGTTTTTTCTTTATCGTTATGAAGTAAAAAGATGGTATTGTAATCGTCAAAAAAATAGAGAACTAATTATTTTGACAAATCACCAAGTTTTAGAATTTTCCAGCCACAAAAAACACATTATAAAAATTCTCTGTTTACGACAAGGATAACTGAAAACATTTAAAGCTAGACGAATTAAACTTATTAGTCTTTACACTAGAATAGTAGATTTCGATCAAATGTTGTGCAAAATTGGTTCAGGGGAAGTCTGACTGTCTGGCTCTTCGAATATAAGTTGACATAACAATTATAAAAGGAAAAACTAGATGAATAAATTTCGGTGTACATATATAACATCTATACTGTAAGCACTTATCAAATTTTCTATCCATTCAAAAGAATCCATACTCCACAACTCAAGAACGCAGTAATTTAAATATATCAAAATTGTTCCATAATTTTGAGACTGAAATTGTAGTTTTGAGTCAAACTTTGGTTTAAATCAGTTGAGGAAATCAGTTGAGGAATCAGGACAGAAAAGATACATAGATGTGATTTTTAGATATTGGTGAACCCATGTTAGCGATAAATTGTCAAAACCATCGTCGAGAATCACACGAAGGATACAGCGAATATGTTAAATTCATTCCAAATGTTAATATTTTACACTAATGCCTTGAAAAGAGTTCTCTATCTTACCCAAGGTTCATAATATTTGAGTTAAGACAGAGATAACATCGTTAATAAAAAATATACGAGAAAGATTTGAGGAAATCATTCCCGCTTGTTTGAGTTATCATAATCTTGAGAACATCAACAGACATAATTCTAGAAATGTTTTATACAAAGAATTTAAAGCATTCAAACTCATCGATTGTTTATGATTACTGACTGCTGTGATATGACTCATCAATTGTTTATTTCCTCGAACAGAATTAAGAATTTATAATTAGATTGTCTAAATATCAAGTCCATTCTATAAGAAAAGTATTCTTATGCAAAGCTTTTTACTGTTATCTAAATAAAGTTATATTCAACAGTGCTACGAAAAGGTAATTACAACCAACAATACCGAAACAATACATACAATCGAGGTCACAATGTAGTGGTAAAAGTTCATAATCTTTACTCATCATTTACAACTCGTAAAGCACAAACATTTTCCTTTGCAACGCTTAGATGATTTTGACCTTTTTTTTACAACTCGGTTTTCTACCGTCGAAGCGAAGATGGCATCGAGAAAGCAAAACAGTGATTTCCTCCAACCAGTTCGATGACCCAGTAAAGGGGATGACACAGATTCTGTCGGTGTAATTTTCCTTGCGCGGACTTAACTTTCCCTTTCTACAAATTCATCTTCCTGTTCCCTCTTGAAGATACTATCGAGAATTACACCATAAGTTTCTTTAGTTGAGAGGACAAACATAGTTCTTTACAGTTTTGAAGTTTTCCAAGCATGAGGGTGAGTTAAATTTAAGTCATAATATTACGACGCTATTGTGCGGTTCTTTGTATATTAAAATTTTATACAGGTTTTAAGAGCTTTGGTATACTTTCGATGATTTAATATAATGAATTTTAAGGTTAATTTCCGGTTATGTAAGATTTAAAATTGTTTGATTATGCCATACATATATAAAACACATTATACATTACCTTTTGAATCGGATATTAGACATAAATTTCTTTACTTCAGAAGACAACCTCATTGTTTTATTTCCTTTAAGATAATCCAAGCATGAAAGTAATAAATTATCGTTAATAATGGTGGAAAGAGTAATTCTTTTGAAAATCCTTATTTTCTACAATTTTTAAATCTAGGCACCTGATTATGCAATATATTAATATTTACTATAAATTTTTAATTTTATCGTGCAATGATGCTTAAAATTATTTGATTATCGTATAAATAAAACTTTTTGTATATTTTTTAAAAAGTATCTGACTTAAGATCGTTTAAATCAATAGAAAATATAGCAGCTTTGTTGCTTTTATAGTATATCAAGCAAACGAATGGGTAAAGTTTCAATCGTTATGTTATATCAGCATTTTGGTTTCTTTGTAAATTAAAATTTCTATTGCTTCTTTTATTTTACTGTCTTTTATAAAGTCTTTGTGAGATTATATTATGAAGAAGTGTTTAGAGCTCAAAATAAACTGATTATAGCATACACAGAACTTAAAATCAGTTCTCTCTTATGATGTATAAAAATAAAGCATGAAAATAAGACAAATATTTTTTTTAAATCATCTTACATTAAATTTATTGTCCTACCATGTAAGATATCGCAAGAATAAGGGTGAATCTATTTTGTGGTATAAAGAAACATTAAGAAAATATTTAATGATTTTGGGAGAATTGTAATTTACAAACTCTTAATGGTTCTAACAGGCTTCCAATAGTTTTACACTAGTATATCCAAGTTGCCGTGGGTTTTGTAAAATACACGATTATTTCAATATTTTGCATATTATAAAATTTCATAAAATTGCGTTTGAATCATATGGCCTGTTGTAGCTAAATTCAACCTTTTTGATATTTACAAGTATTTTAACTAGATTAATATAAACCTTACGTATGCAGTTTATGATTTAAAGATAATTATGAAAGTAAAAGCATTAAAATAAGATTATAAACTATGAATAATAAATTAGAAAATATATTTCATCGTGTTTATTCTAGAGCTACAATTAGTAACTTCTGTAAATTCTCAAAACTCGTATATTTCCTCTTTAAGAAAGATATTTTATTCATTTATTGTTTAGCATGATAAAATAAAAAATCGTTCTTTCTTACTTATAATAAATGCCTATTTAAAAATAAGATAATGAGATTTTCTCATAAAAGTTTTTAACTAAACTCTATGCTAATGAGCATAAACCATCTTACAATTAAACAATTGCTAAAACAGTACTCAAAACTTTATTTGTTTAAATGCTAAATATACATTTTTTTTTCATTACTGTTGTTACTAATGGCACTTGCCATGTGCAAGCACGCTGACGGCATCAGAGATTTTACGCTGAATGAGCTTCTCTTATATATTTGTTTTTTGAAGTAACGCCAACAAGGGCCAAGAGCATCACATTCGCTTGCACAGCCTCTTTCTACAGAGGGGCACATTCATACATCTCACAGATAGCACACAGAAGAACAACCAGGCCCGAACAGATCACTGGGAAGACGCGCTATTCCTCTGCCTTGACGCCGACTATTTCACCACTAAATACTGTTTGCTTACAAAAAATTTAAAATATTTACTTTTAAAAGAATTTTTATTATAAGTATTAAATTTGTTATAATTAAAGATATTGGATATAATTTCTGTTAAATGTTATTTTATGCATAAGTTTCCTTATTCCGATTCTTTCAGAGACATATAAACTTCAAGTTACTGTATAATCTTGGGCTTTGTATTCAATTACTAGCATTAATTTGAAATGAATCCCAAAATTAAATCTAAATGTAAACATTTTCTGTAAGCAACAATACTTTATACGTATCTATTATTAGAATGATTTTTTAAAAAATTTTATACTATAACATTATGTACACGGTCATAAAATCTCTGGTAGATCCAAATTTACGATTCAGAATTGATTATTGTATTTACCTCAATTGGAATGGATATATGACTGTTATTTCAGTATTTATGATATTTCTAAGAGAAATTCAATGCATAAACTTATAAAATATTAATAGATTATCATTAACCCTTTGAGGTCCGATGTCGAGTGTGACTCGACATTCAAGACTGTGCATCATTTTGACGCTTTATTTATTTATTTTTCAAATTTAATTGTTAAAAATGCCTACATGATAGTTAAGAGATGTAGATTAATTTTTCAAAATAATTCGAATTAAAATAATTATAAATATATTTATTTTTCATATCAATAAACAAATCTTTGTATTAGGTGAATAATTTTGCATCTAGTTATTTTTCGGACTGTAAAGGGTTAAGGATAAGAATGTTCTTAAATTCAAGTAAATAAGGAAAGCCTAATAATATCGCTTTCATGCATAAATAATCTATTAATTTTAACTTTTTTATTTTCTGTGAAGAAGTAAATAAGATATTCTAAAATTTTTCTCTTTAAAACAATATTTAAGTGACAAAAACTGAAATCAAAGCAATATTCTCCCTTTCATTTCCTCATACTTTTTTATGATAAGTTTTATTTGCTATTTAGATCATCTTAGTGAATAGAAACACGCATGAATTTTGACAGCCGTACTCATTCCCCTGATCGAATAAATTCAAATTGTGACACAGAAAAAAAATTCATAATAAGATGAAATTTCTTAAATTAAGTTCTTGCTATTTTTGGATTATTATGCTTACATACAGCATAGACAGATTTACATGTTAATGTGTTTATTCTGATTCGCTTTAGATCTCAAGTTTTTATTTAAAATCAACATCGGTATCATATAACTAGTTTACTATATTTTTGAGACATACGTTATCACATACACAAATAGATAAGCAATTAATCAAATAATCTAAAATATGGTGAAGATGTATGATTCAAATTATAAAATAATACACCGAATTTCCTCCATTCAAAGATTAAATGATTTAATTTATAAAATAATACATCGAATTTCTTCCATTTAAAAATGTATGAATTAATTTCTAAAATAATACACCAAATTTCATCCATCCAACTCATTTTATGTTGGAGTTCACGCACTCACAAACAAACATATAGATTTTTGTTTGACAAATTTTTGTCAAAATTTGTCCCGTATATAATTTTGATTTTATATATCAAACTACAAATCAAATTTTATCTGACTGGTTCATTCTATTCTCGGATTATTGTCTTCAGAAAAACTTATAGAATTCATTTAAATTATGAATAATCATCAATAAATTTTCGTACAATCATTTTAAAATTACATGATCTCTCTTATTAATGTAATGTATATTCTTATATTTGAATTACTTCTGAATATGACATATATGAGTAAGAAAGAAATTATAAAAAAAGCATTATTTTACATCAAAAAATTATATAATTTTTGAACTTTTAGTGAACTATCAAAAATTAAAATGGCTTTTTAAATTTTTTATTTGTTTTTTAAATTTGACAATCAACAATACGAAAAAATATGCAATAAACCTTTGTTATGCAATAATACTTTCTCGTAATTATAAATAGGATTAAGATTTTTTTTAAATACCTGTTTATTTCCATTAAATACCTGTGTGTGTTAAATACCTGTGTAATTTCCCATAATAGGAAAAACACTGAATTTGGTTCTAATTAACAGAATATAAGTGCAGTACAATTACCTTTATCTTTAGTAAAATTAGCATCATTTGCACATTAATTTTCCGATAGCTCTCAATTACTCATTCTGTTTTTTCATATTATCAAAATTGATACCCTCATTTTAAATTATTTATATATGTTATTTGGGATGTCTCTTCCAATCCAATTTATTACTAGAAATGTTTTTTTATTAGTTCTCGAAGCATAACTCCTTGTGTACTAACAAGTATAACACAAGGATTACAGTTGTAAGTCATTTCACAATTAAAAGTAGGATGAATTTGGAAAAAAAGACCAGCCCGAATACAAACATAAAAGAGAGGGGAGAAAGCAATTACACAAGTTAAATGCACAAAACTGCTCACAAACTAGCAGAAACACATAGTATATGTTATAATACAGTTGAAGAAGTAGGATTAAATAAAATAGAACATTCAAAACACAAATACAAAGAATATATGCAAATATTTCTAGACAAACACACTGAAATGAAGTTTAAATAACACGGGGAAAAATACTATTAATATCTGTACAAAATGAAATGTAAGATGATTCATCCTGCACAAATGCAGATAAATGAGGAGGCCATGCTATATTGTTCTTTAGAAGACAATTCCTGAGTTTACATCTTTCGTGAATAAATTTAGTGCACTCAAATATCAAGTGCTTTACATCATGGACTGCACCACTGTAGCACAAACACCTATCATTCTGTGACAAATTGAATCGTTTTAAATAGGCTTTAAAGTTTCCATGCCCAGTCAGAAACTGAGTAAGCTTATAATTTGATACAAAGTAGTGAGCATTTAAACAGCTCTGTATGGATGGAAAAAATTCCTTCGTGAGCTGCGCATTGGTAGATGCTTGGTACAGATTATTCCATTCAGATATAACCTTATCTTTAAAGACTTTCTTTAAATAAGATTTTGGAATGTTCATGGGAATGACGTTAACCAGTTTTGCCGCTACTTTGGCAAGCCAATAGGCGCGTTCATTACCATAAATTCCTGTATAACCTCTGACAAAACAAAAGGAAACTTGCACACCTCTGCTTCGAAGCAAACTTAGATTCATTTGTGTTTTAACAATTATTTGATTTAGGGAATCAATGCTGTTTAAGGCAGACAAAGATGAAAGGGGGTCACTGCAAATTAAGAATTTTGATGAAATATTTCTATTGTCACAAATCCAAGAAACCGTTTGGGCTATGCAGAGCAATTCAGCCTGGAAAACACTGCATTCGTCTCTTATTCTGTATTGGTGAATTTCTCTTTCAACATAGTCTTGGTAAACAACAAATGCAAGTCCAACCTTGTTGTTCATTTTACTGCCATCTGTAAAACAGACAACAGGAAAGTTGTCTTCAATTTTGTTATGATAACGAATTAAATTAATAGGAAACCTTTCGGAAGGATGGGGGAGCTCAGAAATTTGAAGGGAATCATCTTGACTCTTGCAGGCCGGGTTCCTTGCTGCGTTCTTGAATTCGTTACAATAGATTATAAATATGTCATTAGGTGGAAAGTCAGAAATGGAAAACACAACTTCATAAGATATCGTTCGATAACCAGCAACGATTCGCAGGAGAATTCTCCTTTGGATTTTTCTTAAGAGTCGACAATTTATTTTTTTTCTTCAGAGCAGGACCCCAGACTCGAAAACCGTAACAAATGAATGGTACAATACCTTGCTTGTAGATGAGTGATGAAACATTAGTTATAAGTCCAAAACTATTTCTGGCAACTCTGTTAAGGCCAAGAAGGATTTTTTCGCATTTGTTTGAGAGGTATAAGATATGCTGTTTCCAAGAGAACTTGCTGTCGATAACAATTCCAAGATACTTAAATTCCCTTACATAGCAAAGAGGAATTCCATTTAGTGCAAGGTTATTATTTACAACGTGGTTCTTTCTCCTTTCCAGGACCACAACTTTTGACTTGGTGGCATTAAATTCTAACTTATATTTTTTTGCCCAGTTTGATACAAAATTAAGTGTAATCTGTGCTTGTCTGCTTGTAGCATGGAAAGATTTTCCCTGGAAACAAAGAAGCAAATCATCAGCAAAAGCAATTACTTCACAGGAAGATGAAGCTGTGATTTTTTCCAATAGATCATTTATAATAATATTCCAAAGAAGAGGTCCGGAAACAGACCCCTGTGGACACCCTCTTTGTAAAATCCTCTCCTTTGAGGAATGACCTAGGGACAAATTTGCAGTTCTATCCTTCAAAAAGTTGGAAATGATGGCAAGTAAATTGCCAGGAATGTTTGCTCTTTTTAATAGATCCATAATAGCAGGCCACCTAGCATTATCAAAAGCACCTTTAATATCCAAGAATACTAGTATTGTGTGAAGGTTTTTCTTTTTACCTTTTAAGACAAAATTATTGAGGTGCAACAAGGCATCTTCAGTACACTTTTGAGGCATAAAACCAAACTGATTTTTACTGAAATAATTTTCTCTGTGTAAACGCCAAACCAATCTATTGACAATGAGTCTTTCAAAACATTTACCCACATTTGACAGCAAACTGATACATCTTAGGTTTTCTAAATGTGGAATACAGATATCGTTATTTTTGGGAATCAGAACAATTCTAGCTTTCTTCCAACAGCGAGGGAAAATTTTGAGACGAAGACAGGAATTAAAAACTTTTAAAAAAAGATCAGGGTGCATTTCGTGTAGTTTTTTAACAAGTTCGTTGGGTATACAGTCCGGACCAGGAGACTTTTTTAGTTTCAATTTATTTATAACAGAATTAATTTCGTGGATTGTAAAAGGTAGATCATACGTTACGTTACTATTTGAAAGAGCGTCGTGCCGGATTTTCTTATGACAATCATCGTCATCATTCTCGTTATCGTCAGGAAAAGAATGAGAAAGAACTGCGTTTATAGTATTTTCAAAAGAACTAGTTACATTTCCACATGGAAGAGCTATTCCACTAAGTTCAACTCGTTTCTGAAATTTCTGCTTGATTCCAAAGGTATAAATTTTTTTCCACCCATTAGTTTTATTAATTTCTTCCAAGAATTTCTTCCATGAGCATATTTTTGCGTCCAAAAGTTTTAAGTTATATTTATTCCTTAATTAGTAATATATATTTTTATACATTTCTTTCAGAGTGACATTTTTGCACTTCTGGAATCTCCGTCTTGCAGCATTAACATGCTTTCGCATGCAATCGATTTCTGTTGTCCACTAGGGAACGCTGTGCAATTTTTGCTTTTTAAATGGAATGGACATTTTACAAGACTTTTGGATGATAGAAATGAGCTCATCTTCGAGATCATTCTGAGCTTCTGGATCTTGGCAGGAGTCAATACGATTACCTAAACTTGTCAGCAAGTATTTTGAATTGTTGTTAAAAAAAAGTTTCCAACTGGCTTTATTCAGATTGAAAGTGCAAATGTCACCTTCTTTAGGTGGAGAATTTGAATTCAGAAGTACTTCAAACTCGATTGTTTTGTGGTCGGATAGAGAATCATAAGAAGGCAAATGCCAACTAGAAATATCTTCCAATAAGTCCATTCCAACAACAGTTACGTCGATGTTACTAAAGCCTTGTGATCCACAAAATGTAGGACCGCAATCTTCATTGATGACAAAAAGGTTGTGAGTACTAATAAATTCGGTGAGTTTGATTCCTCTAGAGCCAGAAATAGGACTGAACTATGTTTCAGATTTGCTGTTAGCGTCCATAGACCAGACCAGCTTGTTTGTGGGAGCATTGGAGAAAAGTTGGTTTATTTTTTGTAAATCAGAATCAATATTCTTGGAGTAGGAAACAAATAGATAGGAAATTCTGTTAATATTTAAATGCACTGTCACCATATTATAGTCTAGGTAATTTGTATCCAGAAAAGCAGAAATACTTCTATTCCTTACTATGATTGCTGCTTTAATTGTACCGAAGTTTTGACTGAAGAAAACTCTGTACGATGAAGAATATTAGGGAAGGGTTACTTTATAAGAATGAGGTTCTTGAACCAATGCAATATCAATGTCACGAGTTTCCATATTCAAGATAAGCTGTTGTGTAGCACTTTTTGATTTATGCAAGTTGAGTTGAAGAATACGCAAATGTGATGGTGAGAAAAAACTATTCATACTGAGTCTGAGATGCAGTAAGTTTCTCCATAAATTGATGGCATTTGCAGCTGCTAGAAAAAGGTTTATGATTCACATCAACTTTTTTATTTGTGGCTTTTGTCTTCTTATTGAACCTAATGCAGTTCACGCAAACCTGCTTAGACAAATTGCATTCGCTGCTTTTGTGTTCTCCTGCACACTGGAAACACCACAGTTCATTTTGACAGTCGGCAGCTTTGTGGTGATAACCAAGGCACTTAAAGCAGCAATTTATAACAAGAAAATCCTCTATTTCGCAGATGTTCCAGTTGGCTCTAAGAAAATTCATTCTCATACACACTTTTCGACATGCTGGGTTCACCTCTAAAACCAAATGCCTAGAGTTGTCAAATCTTCTTAGAGTAAAACGAATTTTTGTTTCCTCCTATAATTTTTTTTTCCCTTCCAATTCGAGATCCTACTCTATCAAAAGCTGAAGAACTTCCTGATCACTAATTTCATTTGGAAGATTTTTTAATAGCAAATTTGGGTTTCTTCGCTTTGGAGAAGACACATGCAGAGTATTAGAATTTTGTTTTACAGCATTCAAAAATCTTTCTTTGTCATATTTCGAGACACATTGAACTAGAACTCGATTGCTACTAATGGTTCTCATCTTTTTAATTCCTACTTGTAATTCTCTTGGATTCAATTCAGCTTTAATTATTTTACGTACCTCCTCGGATGTAAAATTGTTATCATTTGCACAGACAATGACATTGTTGTTCATTGAATGGTTCTCAGTCTCTACAATAGATGGCGCCACGAGTCTAGCATACGTAGGTTGTTTAGGCGTCACCGTAACATCATGTTCTACATCATTATGTTAAACATTAACAGAACCATTCGAAACTTCTAAAAAATGCAACTTCAACTTACCCAAAGCAGTCCTTGCACCTTCACGCAACTTTTTGCTTGGGTTTCCAACGCAACTTAGTACATTACTAGAAAGGTTGCTTCTTAAAAAACAACTGCCATATGATATAAACAAATTCAATGATCCCTTATCATATAAACAAATGATTATAACAGTTTCGAGAATTATATTTCTTTTATCGTTTCATTATTTAAGCATGATTGAGGCCATTATATACTGATGAAAGTAAATAAAATATTGAATTTGATAAGAAAAAATGCCCTGAATTTGATGTTTGAAAGAAATTAATCATATGTTTTTCTTTTATTAAACACACACACACACAAAACTGCTGGTTACTTCCTCTCAATTGTTTTTAAGCGCCCATAATATTTTCCTCCCTTGTGAGGAAACGACATGAGTGTGACAAGGTTTTTTACATTTAATTTCTTCCTTGATTGTCATTTCCTCCTCATTGTTTTTGTTGCATACATAAATAGAAAATCTTTATTTTAAAAAGATTCTCATTCTAAATAACACAAATTTAAAACAACAAGAAGGGTATTCTGTATTTTTCTCAAAAATAGAAAAACATGAAATCCACTGTATTGAATTGAATGTTTAAAATTTAATACATCTAAACGAAAGCAAATAAATAAATAGAAAATAGAAAAGAAATATATTATATTTTTGATAAACATTTATTTAAAGCATAATGATATTATTCCTCATAGTGGTACACAAATATATCAAAATTTCATTAATTTAAAAGCATGGTATTTACATATCTGCGAAATACCCACTGAAATTAATGTTAGGAACACAGAAAATTATGCTTGTGAAATAATATATTTGAATAAATAAAAAAGAATATAAATGAAAAGAAAGTGAATGACCTTTTGATTGTTAAATAAAGGCGAAAATATTATCAAATTGTAAATTTCGAGTCAAGTTTTATTTTTGAGGTCTTGGATTGCATCCTCTAAAATATTTAAAGACAACGGACAGTGAAATTCGCTATCTTCAACACATCAACTATTCTTACTTTTCAGTCATCACTTTCCCATAAGTTTATATATATATATATATATATATATATATATAGGGTATAACTAATGACATATTTTTAAAAATAATTTGCCTATACTTTTTTTCTATGTCTATTATTTCATTTATATTTTATCTACCGTGGGCTGTAATGATATATATATTTAGAAAATGCATATCAACATCGCAAAAAACAATTGAGATTCCTTAAAAGGATTTCAGAAAAAATATTTATTCACTGCATGTCAGTTCTCTAAGGAATACTACCATCCAAAAGTAATAAGCATGAATTTCTAAAACACACTATAGAAATAGTGTGAATATATGACTGATGATAACAAAATTAATGACATCTATTAAATAGAAGAAATTTATTTACTATGATACATAATTAATTTCGCAGAAGAAAATTTTTTAATGGATAAATAAATGTTGTTGTTGTTCTTCTTGTGTTCCGCTTTGCAACGGAAGGAGGGATGCAGTAGCTTTTGAGTGCATATACCCTTGAGCACCCGAGGACAGAAGTCTGACTTCTAGCTCACAGACGTTAAAAACTATTTTTACTGGGCGGACGTCATTCATGCATTTCATTCATTCATCCGCAGATCTTAGTTAAGATCTGAAACAGAAAACGATCACATCTCACCCAATACCCCTAGTGGTATTATTTTCGACATGGAGGACTTTGTGACCACGACAGATTTAATGTGCATCAGCCACCACACATACACTCGAAGAGTCTTCGACTGGATGGTTCAAACTAGCATCCAAACGATCAAAAACTCTTTTTAAGGGGCGGACTTCTTTCGTACATTTCATTCATTCATCCACAGACCATAATTCAGATCGGGAACAGAGAATCACCGCTCACCAAGTACCCTCCGTTGTATATAAAGAACTTCGTGACTTCTACCGATTTAACTTGTACCAGCCCTAACGCATACACGCGTACACACAAATGTGGAGAGTCTTCCGTTGGCGAGTTCCAACCCGCAATTCAAGTAATGCGAATCGAACGCCCTACCAACCAGACTAACCCGTCTCCAGAAAAATAAATAATAAACAGAAAAATCATCAAGTTCATAGCAACAATAAAAATAATTTTATTTTTACTAAGCATTTCATTCCAATTAGGTAAAATGCGTCACCCCAATATCTACCTATGCAAATAAAGTGAGGAATGATCAATGAGATCTTAAAACCCTGAGGAAATATTATCTTAAATTCTATCTTGCTCGAAATTGATATTTTTCTTATTATGCATTCATGAGTATAAGTTGAAAGAAAAATTAAGAATTATTAAATGAAATTCAAGTTTAATAAGTTAGATATTTTAATGAATTTCTGTTTCGTTGATAACGGACTGAATTCAACATAATATTTTTATTTTTCTATTCAATACAGTAAGTTCAAGAAACGCTTTTCAATGTTTCCCTTCGACATTCATACATTTTTAGTAACATTCGTCCAGTTTGAATCTGAAATATCTAAATCAAAGTGTCATTAAGGTAACATTTCGTTGCATTTCTGAATTACTTTATCGGGCTTAGAGACATCTTTTTTCCTTCGATTTCTTTTTTGTCTCAGAATTGGTAGAAAGTAATTGGTGCGAAATTGGCTGAGTCTGTTAGTAAGTCTGCGAAATTGGGTGAGTTATTTTAGCATAATGTAAATAAGAATGTTTTATAATTGAAGAAAAATTTAAATTATCAACGAATTCGAAGTATCCTGTATCTTCTATCGTTGCTTTCATAAAGCAATGGAGAATAGATATCGGGTGCACATCCATAAACTTTACAAATAGAACAGAGAAGAACAACCATGGCCGAGCGGGTCTCGGACCCTGTCACCCAGATCACGGGGAAGAAGCGCTACCTTTATGCCAGGACGCCGGCACAATATTTTATACTCATGAAAGTTTGAATACCATGCAACAAAATACAGTTGAAGCACCTATCGGCAGCGCTGACAGTAAAGAGCAACATAGAAACAGGAAATTGCTACTAAACAACTGCAATACCTCAAACTATTCAAAGAGAACTCGCTGAAGATCGACACTCGAAGGAGACATTTCACTTAACTACTATTTAATTAGATCATCTTCCCTCATGTCCATAAACTAAGAATAATACAAGTTCAGAAAAAGAAAGAATCAGAAGCAAAATAAATATAACTTTTTATAAAGCCTTTGTTTTAAACAAAAAGTAAATAGCAAAAAAAAGACACTATATATGTTTGATATCATTAATAAAAATTGCCATTTTTTGCTCATTGGAGCAAATTAGAAAAAAATTGTTTACAAAAACCAGTATTATATGTCTTTCAGACGATGCAATAATTCCGTACAATGTCTAGGCATGCTAAGTATCAAATTATCTATCTGATCTTGCCGAATAATACCCCACTGCTTCAAGTTGGATACGCCCATATTCCAAACGGTAATTATATCACATAAAAATCATCCAAATGTGCCCTTATTGTCATAACTATGCGGGTATTGCACTAAAAGGCTTATAAAGCTCTTGAAAACAATTTTACTTCATTGACTGTATTCTTCTTCTCATTTCACTCTCTTATACTCTCGTCATCGTGGTGGCTCCCTGGATTTTGCTTCCATCTGGTGGCTTCCTGAAATTTGCATATGATTCTTGAAGATGTGTGTAGTTATTTTACGGGCGATATATGTTTGTTAGAGAGAGATTTCCGAGCGGCTCTGAATTATCTTTATGGATATGAATGTACTAATGAATAACTCTTGTCTACGCCTCCGCTTTTTATAGTACCCTCTACAAGGCATAGTATGTTCTAAACAAACTCTGGTTTTCCTAGTCCTAATAAAGATATTGTTACGGCCGCCACGAACACCCGCCGGAGAAAACGTTGGCAACGCTTCACAAGGAGCTTCGCGCCAGCCGAGTTGATTTGACGAGGGGAAGATACTGGTAGCCACCAGACCATTTACGGTGCGCGCGCGTTGCTTCGCGTGCTTGCTCCTCTGCTATTAAGGAAAGAGTTGCCGTAGTTTCGGCAGAGAACTCCTCTCGAAGGTATAGCGACTCGTTGAACAAGCGTAATACTTTTTATTCTTGAACTGTGTTTACGTTTGCTGTTAATGTTGTATAATTGAGCTCGCTGGGACTTGTGCGGAATGCTTGTATTTACGCTGTAAGTGACTGTTGACTTCTGGATTGTCTTTATCTGAAGTTTTCCTTTATCAAGTCATTTTGTAAACACCTGTAAATAAATTTATTTGTGCTGTTCTCAAGTTCAAGTTCATTCAATCTGAACCCTCTACGCTAAAAACGTAACAATATAAAGATAAAACCTTCATTTTCGCAAAGACATGGAGTTATTAAGTTCTTCTTGATTCAGCAGTCATTAATATATCTATAAAATTCTCTTTCGGGCAATGAATCTAACTGTACATTGGAATAATATTACAAATCTATAACAAACATTATCAATAATAATGGGATCTAGACATATTTAATAGACATTAATTACTCTTTCTTTTTTTCAGATTTTACTATCAGCATTCATTTTCGGCATCCTTCTGCTCCATTCAACAGAATGCAATGTCTTCTACCATGACATAATGTCAGAAGATGACGTTACATACGGCTTGCCGAGCGTCCGAGTAAGAAGAGACACCTTGGGTTCCGAGGGTCGACTGGGAGGTCCTCTTTACACCCACATCAAAACGGATTCAGGAGGAACTTTCAAGTGGGGAACCAAGCATATGGTCGGAAGGATGTTTGCTGGAGACAGAGAATTCGATGAAGAATTCGGATTTTAAGAAGATGCCTACTTGAATTTTCTTTATTTATAAAGAAAATATTCATTTCATTTTTGATCAAATCATTTTTTTTTCATAAATTCTTAAATGTCATGATGCAGTTATTTCATGTCGATCTCTCTTTTAACCTTTTTTTATTATTATCCCAGCTGGATGGTAAATAATTTAATTATGAGCTTTAATGATGTTTTTAGAATTTGGCATTGATAGATTGATGTTTACTCTTTTAAAAAAGAAGTAAAATTGCATTATTTTATTGTTTTTTAACCAGTGAATGAATTATTCTGAATCATGAATTAATTCCATTGGCAAAGTATTGTATAAGTCTTATACCTGTCAGTCAATCTTATATTGAAAATTATTATTTTCATTTTGTTATCAATTATATCAATCAAATTTGATGGTAATCAATCATATATGTATGATAATAATTTTAAGAGGAAAAATGTTTTTAAATAGATTCAGCTTCAATAAATTTCAAAGCTAAATTTAAGGTATATTAGTTAAAAAAACTGATAAAAAATATTTTTAATAGAGTCTTCTAAATTTTTTGTTTATATTTTTTATATTGGCAATTATGAATATTTTATAATTTCTAAGGAAAAGGATTGACATTAAAATATACGAATAAAATTCGATATGCCCTAAAGCAGGAGTTAATAGAACACTTCTTTACTTCTAAGAGTTCATAATACATATCGTAAATAGTAAGAAAGGAACTATCTAACAGATTCCTATTAAATATATTTAAACGTTAAGATGGTAACAACCATGCATTCTACAAAGTCCTCAAGTTAGATAAAATACTTAAATGGTACGATAAAATTTAATTAAAAATTAATACACAATAAAATCATCGGTTATGTAAACTTAATATACACTGAGAAGGAAATGTGTAAATAATAATAGAAATTTCTGGATTAAAAAATTTTTTAATGTTTTTTTCAGCTGGAGTTTTTTGTTTAAAATTATGTTATTTATTTTACATTTTATTGTAAATTTATTATTTTGAAAATGTGGAAACCATTAAAAAGATCTAGAATTGTTTATCACAAAATTTATCATTAGTTTTTTAAAGAGATTATGTTTATTGTATATCCTTTTTATTCTTATTTTGTGTTTTTGAAGCAAATGAATTTTATACTTATGCCCATTTTAGAGGCAAATATATTTGCATTTATTTGTCATGTATTAAAAATTTATAATGAGTTTCATAAATAAATGTATTAATTATTTTATGTACTACATATTTATTATTTTTTAATTATTTAAAAAAAATATTTTTATTACTAAAGGTAATTTAACTCCGATATTTTTGGATCTTCTTAAGTAAGACATTTATTACTGAATGAAAAATAAGTAGGTGTTTATGTCTAAAACTGACAAAAAAAAATATATGATTGTCCTCTTTTAAACTATATAAAGCATTAGAAACATATGAGAAAACTCTTTTTATAAAGGAACACCTGCCCATCATATCTGTAAAATAATTTACGCCATGAGAAATATAAATTCATATTCATAGATTCATTTTTAAAAATTTTTAATTATCATTCAGCAAATGAGATGGTTCCAACTATTGATAAGAAATAAAATAAAAAAAGTGACTTGAACTTACATACAATTGAACGTAACATAAAAGAGACAATACATCAAATCGATCGCAATCAAAATATATCAGTTTCACTTCAACGATGAAAAAATAATTCAAAATCTTAAAAAAATATCTTAAAACATTTTTTAAAAGTCATTAAAATAGAAAAAAAATTAAGCATTCGTTTCAGTAATAATAAACAGGTATTACTGAAAAGAAAATTCGTTTGATTGTAAAAAGATGCAAAAATTTTTTTATTCTATAGTATTCATTTTAAACTATAAATTTATATTAGAATATTAATTTAGTGAATACTATAAATTCATTTTATCATACCTTAAGATTTTCTACAAAACCGAAGCACTATTTAGTTTTAACATATAGGTTATTCTTTCCGCTGCTTTAACATTTCATTTCAACTGTTTTTTTTTTCTTAAAATTAGATATTCGTTCATTTAAAATAAAAAATATTGACATGATTTTTTTGTTTTGTTTTACCAATTGAGTTTATTTAAAATAGTGACAGGAGGATCTGAATTAAAATGATTTTTTTCTGCACTTTTCTTCTCACAGATGGCACTACCAATGAAGAATCTGCTCTTCATAAAACTTTCATAGTTCTAGATATAGGAAGATTCATATTTTTTAAAAATTCTGCAGCTCCTAATAAGTCTTCAAAACTCTCCTTGGATTTATAAGGAGAATTATTAGAATTATTCACCAACTCTCAAAATGCATGAGGAAAAAACGATAGATTCTAATGTATTATTGCGCAAATGAAATATCTCCTAATTAATTTCACAGATAACCTCCATGTACTTTTTTTTCCATAAAAAACGTGATTTCATTTTTTTTTCTTCACTAAGATTTCCTTCATTGAATTTATTCTATTCCATTATTTCTGACTAATATTATCATGCCAGAACATAATGTTGTTTGAGGGATGAGATTTTTTGGCACCAACAAAAATCCCTAGGCGAGAAATTGAAATTTTATTATTTGCAAGAGCATCTAAAAAAATCTACTTTTAATAAAGCGATGCCATTGCATTTACAAAAACTCTGATTAAAAAAATAAGTTAATGACTATAGCAAATAAAACCTAGAAAATGTCATTTTGAACATGTGACTATAGGAAATGTGATATTTTTTAAACAATAAATACAAGACAAAGTTTATTGGATCATTTGAAATACTAAAGTGACTCATTCAATGAAATAATTAACTGAATAAAAAAAAACTTATCATGCACGAGCACGTAGTGCTTGGCGTTCAAAAAATATGTTCTGACAGGATACATAGAAATATGCATAGAAGATTTTATTTTAATGTTTTATTAAAACTGTGCTTCATTTTGGAGTACTTCATAAAATTATGGGTGTGTTGATTATTTTTACGTTTATTTTTATTTATTTATTTTATTACTAATTCGTATTTTGCAAGAAAGGGGAAACTGCTCAAGATAATGTAAACGCAAACCATCTTCAAATTTATCTGATTTTTTTCCTAACTAACCAAATTTTAAAAAAACAAAAGATACATTTAATTAACTAAACATAAACAAAACATATAAGCTAAAATGTATTAAGTAAGCCCTCTTACATTGCAGCAAAGTATGTTAGTCATTAATAGTTTTTAAAAGTCAGTATTTAATTAAATCGTAATTATCAATTCACTAGTCTTTTCATATTAATTTAAAATTTTGAAATACATTCGGGTTGATTCCAAATAAATTGTATTCAATATTATTTATAAAAAGCACCAAAACTTTTAAATATATTTAATTATTTTTACGTAAAATACCAAAAGATGGCGCCACAATCGGAAAAAAATGAAGCTGCAAAAATTTGTTAAATGTGTTTAAGATGAAGTAGAGAAAAACTGATTTAAAAAAATTTAAGGAATAGAAATGATTCTTTGTAGAGAAGTTTCTACTTTACAAAGAATTGTAAAGGCTATAAACTGATTAATGTGATATGTAATTTTTTTTGAAATGGTATCTTGAAATTCGAAATTAAAAGTAAATGAGGTTAACATATTAAAGATGAAATATAAGGTTATAAATTAAAGATGAATTACTAGACGGAATATAATAAGTATTTAATAATTACAAAAGACAACGCCATCATTAATGGACCATAGTATTAGGCAGAAAACGAATGGCAGACAGAAAATAATTACACATCGACGTCCAAGAATTTTATTAAGATCATTTTAATACTAATAACCAGCCTTTCTGTTAAATATATTGTAAATGCTGATGTGAAAGAAAGTACATTAATTGTTTCAGTTATTAAAAATTTTCTTTTTAAAAAAATCTGCTTAGTTTTGGATTTAAAATAATAATATTCATAAACCAAGTCTTTCTCGCAATTTTGCCAATACAAATTTGGAATTTAGTGCTTAAATTAGCTTTTACATATTAAGTATTGTTTTGTGCGATGAAGTATTTCTTGAACGTATTTCGAAGTAAGAAAGTCCGTTCAAGATATAGAATGGATTTCACGAATGTAGTAAGTCTTTGTAAGTAAACTCCGATACCGCAATTGCTGCTTACATTTTATTGCAATCCTAAAATTTTTTAATGCAAAAACGTGCTCGCGATTACTTAGCAGTAAGGTCGTAGATTTAGAGGGCTTCAGACTCGACTGATATCACCACCTCCAGAATTCAGTGGTACCTTATAACACTAAAGATCCATCATGCCTGAGGCGTCGGTACATGCTATACCTGACTTTATAACGTAAACGGAATGCCTACAGATGGAGCGCCAGCTCAGGTATCCTCCTTGTCATCTAACTAGTTTCGAAATTACGAGATATGTCCCAAATGCATCCAGACTGCCGCTTTCAAACAGGAAGCTGATATAACAAATAAAACTAAAGCTAAAAATATTCTCAAGTACAATCAAATCATTTTGCCAATTCAAACAAAATTAAAATCATTGAATGTTCGTTTTTTAAAGAATGATAAATCATAAACACAATATTTAAATATTCAATACATATTATTAAAGAGCTATTTTTTTGTTTAATGAATACTGAAATTTCCTCTACGAACTTCAGCGTAAATAATTCAGATCAACTTGAGTAACTTTTTATTTAACCTCTAATCTTAATTTATTTTTAAAATCCTCAACCCCTCTATCATAAAAAAAATAGAAAATAAAGTTTTGATAAAAATGAAATAATATTGATTTCTTTTAGTCTATTTATTCAAAATGTTAATTAGAAAAAAAAAAGGTATAGTATTTGAAAAAGTTAATGAAAATAAAATGTTCCAAAGCAAAAATGTTTATAAAAACTTCAACATTTTTTTGTTAGAACAGGGCTGGCCTATATATATAAATGCATTGTTTAAAAAACAGGAAGTAAGCATTTCATTTTACTGAAAATAAATAAAATACTATTCATTGAAGCTTGTGAACATAAATAATTATAATCACTTAATGATACACATAATTGTTCCGTTCGAAAGCATTTGGAGTTTTTATGGTAATTAAAATCTTAGGATTATTTTCTAGAGATACTTATTCACGAATGAATAAAATATTCTCTTTAAAGAAGCAAGAGAGTCAATGAAGACGTTATTTTGGGAATAATAGACTAAAAATAATCTATAAAAATTCAAATTTGAACTCACATTTTGATTTATGTCTCGCTGTCACATACGATTCTTTTTCATGACTCTTTTTATCTATAATTAATTTTTTAGTTCATGGATTTTTTTTATTTTTTTATTTAAAAATTTATTTTTCATTTCATCTTACTTTTATCTCTATTATGCAATATATTTCAAAACATGCTCTCTTAACAACATTCAGAATCTTTATTAGACTTATTATCAACCTTGATAACTCACATTAAAATACAAATTAATCGAATCATTATATTAGAAAAAGAAGGTGTACGTTCATCATTTAGACTTCAAAAGATTATTATCGGAATGTATTGATGTCTGACGAAACAGCAAATGTATCGGTGTTCATTAGTTTTATTTTCTACTTCAAAAATCTGTAATTGTTTCTTCTTCAGCAGACATATATCGAAATTTTCAGGAATAAAATACAAATAATATTATTTGTTTGCCTCATCAGATTGTAAAGATTGGATATCTTTCAATTTAAGGATACATATCTATGTTTTAAAATTCTCTGAATCATTAAAATTTGTATAAAAATATAACTTAACTCCATTATATTTTTTTGGATTAACTATTGAAAATCCATAAAAAAAATAATTGGGTAAAATAGGCAATAGGGTAGAATAAAATAACTTCTATTTAAAAAGAATTTATGAGAAAATAAAAAAATATCTTTAATTCATACGAGGCCATAATCATACTCTAAACAGCATAATTTTATTCTTTTCGATTTAATTTGTTAATTAGCCAATCTTAAACACAACGATGTACTTAATTAACCTGTTATGCTCCCGATTAACCCAGAGATTATAGAATAATTGGGAACACTTATTTTGGCTTCTAATTTCAGTAAAAAAACAGATTTAAATATATACTACACGTGTGTGTGTGTGTGTGTGTGTGTGTGTGTGTGTGTGTGTGTGTGTG
>JAOUZG010031484.1:481480-497284 GCA_026289955.1 Argiope argentata | reverse complement strand
GTGTGTGTGTGTGTGTGTGTGTGTGTGTGTGTGTGTGTGTGTGTGTGAATGCTTATAATTTTACTGCTTATTGCTTTATAATTTTACTGCAGTTCCAAATTTTTTAAAAGCAATAGTTTTTTATGTTTTTTAATAATAGTATATTCTTCTTCGTGGAGTATAGCATATAAATTTTCATAAGTATCTAACCTACTATTTAGAACAATTTATTACCATTTTATAACCAATTTGGTCAAGAAATGAACTTTTATAAAACTAGAAATGACTGTATATTATTAAATACAAGAAAATCTGTAAACGACAACTTCAACGTGCCAACATACACACAGGAAGACAAATACCAAATGACTGCATCGGTGCAATAGCAACACTGGCAAGAGCTGTAAAGGTTAAGAGCCATCACGGACTAAGTACAAAGCTTCCAGTGAGAAGTACGTTCTGTCATTGATAGGAGGTAGCCTAATTCTCACCATTTCTATACCTGAGAGGTGAAAACCAACCACTACCAAAAAATTCTCATCCTCAATTCTTAAGTGGAATATAAGGAAAGGAAATAAAGGAGAAGAAATAAAATCTAAGAAAATAGAACTCCAATTTAAAACAGAATGTTCAGTCCAAATTCAATTAATTTTTTCTCTGAGATCTAGGCCGTCTAAAAATCTCTTTTCAGTAACTAAAGGTAATAATATAGCTTTCAGCAACCGTAAACTATTACTAGCCACCAAAATAAGATTTTATTTATCAAATTAGTGTTTTTCAAGCCAGTCACATTCAGCCGATCACATTCAACCTTATCAATATCTCAAGCGAAAGAAAAATGGACGTTCATTCTAGCATCTTCGGAATAATCGAATTTTTTGAAAAATCAACAATGGGGGATAGAAAATGTCACTATCTTCATCTCCATAGCTTCTAATTAAAAAGAGTCAAAATTATCAAATTCCCCCTTCAGCATCATATTTTTTCCATCATTGATGTAATTTCTCTTGTTTTCTTCAATACTCGAAGTCAATCAACATCAAATAATTATGTATAGCCACCTTTCATACTTGTAAATTAATATATATGTATATTGTATTATTTTAAAATGTCAATTTTTCATTTGGCATTAAAATATAAACATTATTTTCGGAGTAGATCTCTACTGTATTCTGAAACATAACATTACTTCCTATTATATAATCAAATGCAAGTAAAATGCATTTTTTTAAAAATTCAAAACATGTTCGTCGTTGACCTTGTATGAAATTGTCAAGGTTGAATGAGAACTTTCCTGTTTTCATATAAGTGTGAAATCCATATTCACCACATCTCATCGATACAAGAAATGCATAACTTATCAACTTCCAAATGAATGTACAAAATGAATAATGACACTTAGAAAAGTTTTTATTTTAGGTTTTTATTTATGTTTGCTACTTAAGTAAACAAATGCCTCAAATCGTCTACGAAAACAGAGACAAAGCACTTGTTGTCTTCGTCTAAAATATCTTAAAGATGTTATACATTTCAAGAATATTCCTTTTTTCCAAATTACCCTTCCTGACTCTCTGATATTTTTATTTCGTTTAGAAATAATTATTTTTGTGTTTATACTCAAATTTCAGATATTAACAAATATTGAAAAAAAATTGATTCACTTAAGAGGTGGAATTGTTTGTATCTAGTGAACATTTCCAAACAATTTCATATATTATTTTTAATGTGTATACTTTTTCATATGTTTTGTTTTTTCTATGAAATGTTTTATGAAGAAGATGCCTTCACGCTGATCCACATAAAGTGATACTTAGTACTGATATTCAAAAATGGACTAAGGACATTAACGGAAATTTATATATTCTCAAAATACTTGTGTAAGGTACTTTTAGGTATTAAATATTATTACAGTGTGCAAAAAAATTTAGTTAAAGCTTTGCTTGATAATTGGGAGTTTAGGAAGTTTAGCATGGATATTCCATTTTACTTTTTAAATCTGAAACACTCAATTATTTATATTAGAAGCTTGAAGCTCTTTCTTTAACAAGCGACCCACTTTATTTTGTATATGTCTCAATATAGATTTAGTTTTGAGCTATGCAATCACAGCTTTGTAATAAAATGGTTTTTTTAATACATACTAAAAGTAGCTTTTCAGAAATATTTTTCATTAATATCTTGCTTCAAATTATATAATTCAAAATAATATTATTAATCAGTATGTAAAATTCATATTATTTGTCATTACATTCTTCAATTTTGTTAGTCTCAACCGGTAATGAAATGGTATTCCTAGTTTTTTCATATATTTAATAATATTAAATTTTCATAGGAAAAATTAAGAATCTTTTTGTATATATATATTTTGGTGGGTGCATGTGCGTAATTATTTTTTGATTACCATTTACTTATAATTCTTAATATTAATACAATTCATTTCGTAATCGAAATGAACAAAAAAAAAATTAGCATTTCTTACATTTGAAAGATTGATTGATCTAAAATGATTGACGAAAATTGTTTCAAAAGCTATTTTTAGCACCCTTGAATCTGGAAAATCAATTTGTAAATGTTTGAATTCGCTGAACATATCTCCATTTATAGCATGTGACTTTTGATTTCAAAAAAAAAACTATGTATAGTAGACAGTTATTGTTGAAAATCTTTCAAAATATTTTTCTACCCTAAAAGGTTTCTATCAATTTTAAATACATTAGAGTTCTAAAATGCTTGAATTATTGTTATTATGCAATTAACTTGTATTTTTTTTAAAATCAAGCAGTTTTTTTCACCCTTGATACAAGTTTTCAATTTTGCGTATCCAATACCACAAAAAAGGATTAAAAATAGAATTAAAAAGAGATTAGAATACTACATTAAACTGGAAAATTCTTTAAAAATTAAGATACATACATTTTGTGTTTTTCTCTTATTAATCTTGTATATGTTACACATAAAATTTGCGAACAAATTGATTCCCACTAATAGGAAATTTTTGGGACTTATTAGATAAATATAATTTTAAGTACTTTACAAAATAATAAAATTAACTTTTGGTTACCTGAAACAATTTGTAGCCGTGATATTTTGACTATATTCATATTATTTTGCTTAATTGTAAGATAATTGGTGAATAACAGTTCTAATCATCTTAATATCTGTTTTAGCAGCCATTAACCTTCCTGAATATGTAGGAAAACAATATTAGAAAATAATAACAAATTTTAACACTGGGAAAGAAAAACCTTTATTTAAAGGATAAGCGGGAAAGCCTTTTAGCAGTTATTTATTCCCATCTGACAACTTTTCTATTGGGACGCCATCTATTTTACAAATTGAAAATGAATAACAAGATCAAAACTCTTTTAAATAAAATGGCTTGAAAAATTGGCAAACATACAAACTATTTATCAAGTTCGCGGCTTCTTAAATAAAGCTAGATTGAAGTAGTAAAAAAAATTGATCGACAATATGGAGGAAAATTTACTGATTTTTTTTAAAAATTGTCCTGAATTACTCTGGAAGAAATAAAAACAAGTTTCAATAAAAATTACTCTAAATGCAATTATTTTGAAAACTTTCTGAATAATTACGTAAAACTAAATTTAAACCTTTAAAATTTAAAAAAAAAATCTATAGAAAGAAAAAAACCAACAAATTTATCAAAATTAGATTTAAATCGTTAACATATTTGTTTGCACCTAAGAATCCAAGCCTTATAATTAACACATAATAGCTCATTACTGCTAAATTTATACGCAAGTAAATAACCAATTTCTTCAGTGTCAAAAAAGGAAATAAATTAATAAAATAATTGGTTATATATTCTTAAATTTCCTGTTTAAAAATTACTAACTCTATTGTAATTAAATATTGAAATATTTGAAATAACAATATTCATGATTTCTAAATAACATTATATAACCTGATACAAAAACTACGTTCGTATATGTTAAAAGAGACCCATATTTTAAAATTGGAATTTAGTTATTTTTATAATTACTTAGGGCATCCATGAAACAATAGTTAATAGGTAATATTTTTAAAATAAATTCTTATACATTTCTTTTACAAATCTTACTTTCTGTTAAGAAATTGTATAAAATAATATTGAGTTCTCAGAGGGTTTTTCTGCAAATTCTAATTCTTTGATTGTCGTTACTAAACTTTCAATGGATAAAAAAAAATAAATGTTTTATATAAATAAAATTTACTCATACCTCTGAACAATATTTTTATCTATTGAATAATCTTATTAGAGTGTGTTTATTTAATTTTCTTTGTGATATTATCAAAGAAATAAGTTATTATTAAAAATTTAAAATCATTATAAAGTCAATCATTTTTAATTTTGTCGTAGCTGATATTAATGCTTACATTGTTTCAATCCCTTTATTTAGTAATAAATTGTACTTTATATCTAAAGTACTTTTATTTACTTTTCATCATAAAAGAAATTAAATTCATTAAGGGGACACGGTACCTTCACAACTTTTTATTTTATTTTAAGCATTAAATAAAAAAAAATTGTAGTAGTATATGTGAACATTAAAATAAAAACATCATACAAAAGAGGAAAAAAATTCATCTGCACATTTAAATTAAATTTAAATTTTTTTAAAAAAATTTCACTTTTTTAAATTTACTACTACTTTTTCAAATATGAGTATTTTTGCTTGAAACTTTTTTTATAGATTCTCTGAAACATATTACACAAAATTGTGCATGGATTAAAAGATATATTTAGTACTTTTTTTAATATAATTTTTTTACTATTATGTGTAGTGAAAAATTGGGAAATTTACTACCATGTCATTTATAATCCAACATATAAAAAAACTAAAAAATTGAATGCTTATTGCATGCACAGTTTCATTATATACATAATGGTGAAGCTATGCACAAAATTTGAAAGCTTTTCCATATTTAGGAAAAAAGCCTTAGCATTTTAAAAGTATGGGGATGATGAAAAACAGAACATGGAGAAAAAGGACTTTAAAGTTTTGATCTGTTAAAAAAATTATTTACTCTTTTTTCAAGCAAATATTTTGCATAGTTTTAAAATTTATGTATTTTAAAATATACATACAAAATTTAAAACACTTATATTCAATAGAAAATATTTTATAAGGATTTATATATTGATAATGGAGTGAAATGAAACCTGATCGAGAAAAACAAGTGTATGAAAAAACAGAATATCTCAATGTTTAAAAATAAACTAACATACCTGATAATTAAAATTTATTTACAGTATGATTTAAAAGCCCCCAGTTTTGTATGTTAGTCTTTTTTTTCTATTGTAGTATTCTCTGCGTTTATGAGCAAGTTTAATTTTTTTCTTAACTAACTCATACACAGCTGACTTTTTACGCCTTCTCTGATACACACGCCTGTAATCTCTCCACATGGCTGTCTAGAATGTTTATTTAGAGAAATTTTATTTTCAGCTTGTATGCTTTCTAATGTTTTATATGTCCCTATATTGAATTCAGAAACTGCATCTGCAACTGCAATTTGCACTCGAAATAGAGAAGCAAAAGTTTCTTTGGAGCATTTACTCCATATCACATTATGGAGACTTTCATTGGAATTTTGTGTTAAACCTTTCATACAACGTTGAAGAAGTTCATCTGATGCCAGTCGTTGATAAATTGGCATAATTTTGGGGACAAATTTCTCTCTCTTTTTTTTTATTCTTTTTATGTGAACCTGGTGTTTTACCATTGGCCAAAGCTGCTTGATAAAAACACCAGGATTCTTTTCCTGAAGGACACTTATCGTGTTGTGGCTTTTTGTCTGTTGACATATTATGTAGTAGTGTGGCATATATGGCTGTTTTCATGGATTTGATATTACCTTTATTTCTAAGAATAGCATTTTGATAGTATCGTGTAAGTTTTTTAATTGTTTCTTCTTTAAGGCTTCCATGAGATCTGCCACCTAGTGTGACACCTTTTGTTCGCCATTCTTTAACAACTTTTCGCAGCGCTGTTCCAAGCCTTTTACTTACATGATTTACACATTCTTCTTTTTTTTATTTTTACATCAGAACCATAAATATTCTTTTCATTCAAGTAATTGAATGTTTTTGAATCACCATCTGAAAGAATTGTTGTATAATGGAAGCCAATTTTTTCAGATCTGCATCACAACTTATATGCTGCTTCCATTTCCATTGCACCTGATGTACCAGTGTGATTTATGCTGCATGATTTTTTATGCCCTGCATACCAAATACTGTATTCAGCAGATTTTTCACAAAGATCAGATTTAGCATACTCGCATTCAGTGCAATGCTTTGACATGACTTCATAATCAATTACATAGCCAGTCAGTATGTCAATCACACAACCAACTCCTATTTGTGAAGTATATCCTCGAGTGAGCCAAGTGCCATCAAAAGAAACTGCAATGTCTGCAATATCTTGAGAATGAGAAACATCATATGTTTTTCGCACTTCATTTCTGATTTTTTGAATCAATTTATCTGATGAATTAGTTATTGATTCATGTAATAATTTTTTATAAATATTAAATGTCCTGCTGGACATTAAATGCATGTTTGTATGCATGCAAAATCTTTCAAGAGCTAAATACCCTTTCCCAAAACTCAAAAAAGCTTGTACAATTGTTAAATTAATGTCAAAACTTTTATGTATTCTGTCATTACTTTGAATGATTCTTTTTGAAGTGTATGTTTCCCTTTCAAGTTTATTACAAACATCACACTAATAATAAGACACACATATTTTGATAAGACATTTATTTACGATGCTTCCATTACAACACATCATGACAGATAAGTTAAATAAATAATTATACAATGCGTGCAATGAAAAACATTTTTACACTTGTAGTATCACAATCATAATATAAGCAAAAACTATATTGTCGTTATAGGTTTCTGATCAATAAAAAGATTTCAGAGAACAGAAGTATTACCTATAGTCTTCGTCAGCTAAGCATTTCAAGCAACTCTCATAATATAAAATTAGATATACTGAGGAAAGCATAAGTTTGAAATAAGAATTCAAAGAACCTTTGAGTGAATAATAGAATTTTTCCAATTGATTTTCAAATATTTTTATTTCTGATTCATTTGTAAATTTTTCTTAATCCTTAATCTGTAAATTTTTATGTACGTAAGAAATTTTTAATAATATCATTTTTAAATGAATGATGTAGCAATTAACTATTTATTAAATCATTATCTACTTTTCCAAGAAAACAGTACCAAATTTAAGCCTGTACCCTAGTGCCAGCACATCGGGCTGTGGAAAAAAAACCACAGATACTGATCCTTCGCATCCAAATCTCTTTTATGAAAACAGCATTTGTTTGTTTGTTTTTGTAAAAGAAGAAATAATTTATCTCACTTGAGGACTAAAAAATTCTGCTGCTTTTTGAATGCCTGATTAAAAATTTTTAGAGTTTCCAATTTGGAGGGTACTATATAAGCTGAAATACTAAATAGGTCTTTGTTTCAAAGGAGCTTTCAATATGCATTCACTATCTATATTAAACAATATACACAATAAATACACATTGGAAAGTTGAAAGAAAAGATTTATCAACTGACTAGTTGATATTGATTGCATTATCATCTAAAGTGTGCGTTTGTGTATCCGAACTAAAGACATTTAAATATAGAGGAAACGCTCATTTAAATATCTGGATTTAATTTTGAATTCTTAATTTGAATTCTAAAAATATTCTTTTTGAATTTTAATTGTTAGTTCCTTTTACCGTAGAGAAACTATCTTTCAATTATTTTGTAATGACCAGATTGATTGTGCTGATATTATATAAAAATTCACTTTTAAATAACGTTTTCTGAACTTTAATATATACTATATTTTTAAAAGAGAGATTATTTCCAGAAATAATTCTTAGAAGAATAGAGTTAAAAAAAAGAAATATGTTCCCGAAACCCCACCAAAGTTCTTCAACCCTTCCCTAATAAATTAATCTTAAATACAATCATTTTTTAAGTCTTAGTTCGGATTCACTTTCAGAGCTGAAAGCAGTTTCTTTAAATATCCTCAGTTATAGTATCTACTTTTCGTTTATTGGTGTCCCCCGTGTTCTTTGAAAGTACCTTGAGGTCCAGCATATCCTCCAATTTGAACATTTCCTCTTGCTGGGCCACCAGATCCATATCCCACCAAACCATTTACCAGACCAGGACCTCCTTGTTGGGAGTTGCTTGCAGCATTTCTGTAGAAACTTTGCTCTGCTGGTCCTAATCCTGAGCTTCGTTTTTCATCAGCGACCATAAAATTGGGGGAGCCTCCATTCTTTAGAAAGGACTGGCCTTCTGTAGCATGGTAGGAAAATCCAGCTGGCAAAATGTTACCTGCAGCTGGCTGACGTTGTTCAGCCTGGTTTCTAAGGAAAGCCTGGCCTTCTGTAGCATGGTAAGAAAATCCAGCTGGTAAAATGTTACCTGCAGCTGGCTGACGTTGTTCAGCCTGGTTTCTAAGGAAAGCTTGACCTTCGGTGGCGTGGTATGAAAATCCAGCAGGGATGATCATAGAGTTGTCTTCAGGTTGTCTGGCAGGAGCAGCTCCGCTTCCGTATGAGCCTGCTCCATTTGAGGAGGGGTAAGCATTGTAGGCTTGACCTTGGTTTCCAGCGTATCCAGCTGCTGGAGAGGGAGCACCATATCCACTAGGGCTACCATAGTTTGGGTTGTTAACGAAACCTGATGGCTGGTAACTAGCAGCAGGAGCAGCTGGTGCAGAATAACCTCCCGATGCTGCAGGAGCTGAGTATGCAGCAGGATTGGCTGCTTGGTTGCCAGCAGCACTGGCAGCTGCTCCTCCGAAGCTTAAGTATGAATTATAGCCAGTTTTGGGATCTCCAATGGAGTAGGAAAACTGTCCATTTTCTTTCTGGTCAAAAGAAACTTTGACATTTTCTTTGCCAACAGTTTGCTTGTAAGAAGGAGACAGGACTCCAAGACCAATGGAGAAGGAGTCATCATCTTCAGCGGCATTGCAGTAAGCAGCCCCAAGGACCAAGATAAAAAGTAACTGAAGGAGAAAAAAGACATACAAGAAATTTAGAAAATAGTAAATAATCTAGTCTTCACTTTTCAATCAATTTCTATACCCTTTAATGCTCAGAATATTTATTAAAGCATCCGTGAAGGTTTTTATTGATTGATATTCAGATTACGATGAGTGTCTGCATGATAAGGGATTTCAATTAACCTGTGAGAGGAGTACTTTCATCTTTAAAATTGAGTTTCTCGTTAAAAAAAAGTTTAAAAAAGGTATAAAAGTGTTTCCATTATACATAAATGATTTATAGGAATTAACCGCCGGTATGTTAAGCTCTACAAAGTCATATTTTTAATGATTGGTTGATGTGAATTTTTTCCATATGAAAGTTTATTTCTACACAAATATTCTTAATTTTCTTAGGTTAACAGCATTGCTTTAGAACGCATGTTGTAATCTAATGTAATCATGCCAAAGACCTGATAAGCAATCATTTGAAATTGCGATATAACTATTTTATGAATCCGGAAATTTTATAATCAGTGATGGGTATCTTATTTGTCTGTCAAAGGTGTTTTTCTCTATCAAATATTCACCAATTAACTTCTTAAAAATATGAAAAGAGCACTTCCTTCTTTCACGCTACATTAGTTTTAAAAATAAAACTACTATTTTATATAATATGTTTTGTACGTTTTACGTTCGAAACATCCATTTAAATACGAACAAAACCATTTAATTTCCTCCCTCATAATAGATGGCATGTTCATCTCAATTAAATGCGGAAATCAGCATTTCCGGACAGTTAAAATAATGATGAATAAAAAAAGGGGGTCATTAACCTAATGATCACTTTGTTTTGAAATTATAAAAGCTTTAAATCGCATTCCGTGATTGAAGTTTACAAATCCGACGTTTTATTCTGATTTTTATTTCAGATTGATTCACTTTTATCCTGAATCATTGGTTTTATTTTAGACATAATTTTTTACTTTGAATTCACAATCATTTATTTTGCTTCAGGCATTTTCTTCTTTTACTCTAAATGAGTAATAATAAATTTTTATTAACAAAATTTTACAAGATCGTTACGGTTAACAAAACACGATAATATCTTCTACAATGCCTTAAGGAACTTTTAATGCTGATAAAAACTTCTTAGAATATTCTTTATTATAATAACGTTCACAATCTTCATTCAGTTAGCTTTAGTTTATTTAGAAGTAAAGAAAATAATATGTAATATTATTATTATTATATTAATTTATTGATATAATATTGATCTATTAGATAAAACAAAAAATAAATTCTTACATATGAAACTAAAAACAAAACAAAAAAAGAGAAGGGAAGAAAAAATGTAATAAATTTCTCCTTTTTAACTTTAAAACATTGCTATTGCCTCAAAAAATGTATAACTGTGTTGCCTTTAAGATATAATCACGTTAAAGATATATAATAATCATAAGCTGACAATAGATAATTCAGCATAATATTTTGCTATTATTTTTATAAATCTATTAGGTAATCATTAAAAAAGAAATCTCAAAATTCAGTTTAATATTTAAGAATTGTTGTAGGATTTTCTTAATGGATACATATCGAAAAGTTCTATATAAAATCAGTTCACTTTGTTTCACAAACATTTGAAACACGCCGTAAGCAGGTATTAAAAATTGCCAATTGTTTTGTTTATTCACTAGTAAAATTAAAAATTTCCTGTTGTTATGGATTCAATCAATAAATTCTTCACTACATCTACTGTAGTAACTATTAAAAAAAGTCAAATTCTTCATTCTTAATTTTTTAAATAACGAATCTAATATTTTATTTGGATAAGTTTGATGGGATTAAAATAATTGAATTTTGTTTATTTTCACCATGTTCAATTTATTCCTCTTAAAATTAAAAAGTTTTGGAATGTACAAATCCATGTGTCTTCAATCGTTTCAATCAGGTTATGTTCTTTTTTTAATTTTTCTAAATAACTCCTTTTTTTTCAGAAACTATGATAGATGTGTAGATTTTTTTCTCTAGATTCCAGTTTATTTTTTAAAAAATTGTGATGTCTTGCGGAGCCACATGAATTAAAAAAATTTCTATGATAATATTCAATTTTTTTAGATACTGCAGCACAAAATTCTCTTTCGTAGAGGTAACATTATAATTCAGAAAAAATAATAGTTCATGTGATGATGTCAACAAAATTGAAAGTTTTTTTAATGCTATTCTTTGAAATACTCTAAACACTATATCTTTGATAAATTTATAATATTATAAAAAACAAATAGTTTAGAAACAAGGAATTATCCATTTCTGAAAAAAAATCTCATCTGTTTTATGTTATGAAAGAAAAGTAATACTTTAATTGCAACTGAACAAGAAGTATAATTAATGCATTTTCTCTCTGTGTAGTTTTCATTATTAAATTTCGAAATAAAAATTCAACAAATAAAATGTTAACAAGTATATATCTAAATTAATAATTTGCGAAACAAAGCAAACACATTGATAGTTTAGTAGTGCAAAAACGGTCCAGTTGGAAATGCGTCAGAATACTAGCAATAAATGAAAAATAGTAGAAAAATCAGCTTTCATTACTTAAATTCAAATTAAAAATTTTAAATTCAATTAAAAAATAAACTTTTTTGTTGAGAAGGCTTATTTTTTATTATTAACCTCGTACATTTAAAATCTCTCTCTTTAATTGAAACCCTTTTTTCCCCTTTTCTTCTAAAGTCATTTGAATTTCTTTTGATTTTCATTAGTACGTATTGGTACAGACATTAGTTGTCAAAAAATTGTGAATAGTTTTTGGTTTATTTTATCATAAAAATACAAAGGGGTTTTGCTAAAATTCTGCTAATATAAAATTCGTATATAATAAAAGTAATGAAGTATATTACATTTTTATGCTACCTTTCAAAAGATATCCTTTTGTAAAATAACTTTCTAAAAAAAGCTTTTAAAAAACAAAAAAAAATGATGTAAAGGATTTATAAATCATCTCAAGCATTAATGCAAAAAAAGACAAATGAATAATAAAATAAATAAAAATTTTAAATATTAAATGTTAAGTATAAATTATTTCAAAATATTTTTGTACAATTTAATTATAACAAAATAATAATATCAGAAAGCTTCAATTCTGTATAACATTCATGCAATTTCCGAATGGTGTCGACCGATCTTAAACTTAACGCTATTTCCAACGGAAGTGTTGACAGTAACATTTGTCTAATATGCCGAAAACAAAATCCTTCTTCTAAAGTCATTTGCATTTCCTTTGATTTCCATTAGTACGCGCTGGTACAGACTTTAGTTGTCAAAGAATTGTAAATAGTTTTTAGTTTGTTTTATCATACAAATACAAAGGGGGTTTTGATACGATTTTTCTAATATAAAATTCGTATATAATAAAAAGCAAAGAAGTATATAAAAAATTTATGCTTCCTTTCGAACGATATTTTTTTGTAAAATAACTTCCTTAAAAAGGCTTAAAAAATGATGTAAAGAATTTATAATTGATCTGAAGCACCAATGCAAAAAAAGACAAATGCATAGTAAAATAAATAAATAAAAATTAAAAATTAAATGTTTAGTATAAATTATTTCAAAATATTTTCATAAAAATTAATTATAATAAAATAACAATAATATCAGAAAGCTTGAATTCTATATAAAATTCTTGCAATTTCCGAATGATATCGAACGATCTTAAACTCAACACTATTTCCAACGGAAGTGTTGACAGTAAAATTTGTCGAACATGCCGAAAACAAAATCCCCTTACCTGATGCATATCGGCGATCTCAATCAAAGCTGGGAACAACTGCAACTATCCACAAATTATGATAAATCTGCTACGAACAACAAACGATTCAGAATTTATAGTTTTTCTCCCGGTCTCGGTATGCCACCATTCCAAAAAACCGGCCTTCGCATTTGATGGCGGCACCGCCTTGGTTCGATCCAAATGACCCACTTTTTGATAAACATTCATTCCCGCCGCTGCTGGAAAGCATAATCCGTGGAACAGTACCGGTTTCACACAAATTAAGAAACCACTGAAGGTGTTTTCTGTTACCACAAACCATAAAGTAAAGAAAATGCTGTTTGGGAGTTCTCTCCATGGAACAATGGTTGGAGTATAGTATAGTTTTCTTTCTATCTCGCCGGATGATCTCCGCCAGTCCAGTCATGTATCTCAGATTGCAATTATTTTGTGTATCCCTTTATTATCAGTTGTATACATAGGACATATGTAGGACAAAATACCTAGGGAAGGAAATTCGATTCGTGATGAGAAGATATATATCCTGTTAGGTAGGATAAAGGATTATGTAGTTGGATGGAAGATATAAGGCATATGATAATTCAGAATCACATAAACAATAGCAATATTGCAGGCTTGTTTGTTGAAGTGAAATAATTAAAGCATAATGTTGTAACAACATTGCATCATTTCTTTATAATGATGAAACAAATTTAATTCATGATGAGAAGGCATATATCCTGTTATGTAGAATAAAGGGCTATGTAGTTGGATGGAAGATATAAGGCATATGATAATTCAGAATCACCAACACAATAGCAATATTGCAGGCTTGTTTGTTGGAGTGAATAATTAAAGTATAATACTGTAACAATATTGCGTCATTTCTTTATAATGATGAAAGAAATTTAATTCATGATGAGAAGACATATATGCTGTTATGTAGGATAAATGATTATGTAGTTGGATGGAAGATATGATAATTCAACGATTGACAAAACAATAGCAAAATTGCCGAAGTGTGTAATGTAATGTTGTAACATCACTGCATCATTTCTTTACAGTGAGGAAAAGTGAAACGTAATTCCTATAGACGCTCAATTATGTATGTCTTAGCTCATATTTGTGCAGGTAATTCATAAATTGAAGTAAATAAAGCTCTAATATTTTCTATCTGTATCGGATATATCTGTGAATATCAGCTAAATTTATATCATTTAAGCATTGCTTTCTTGATTGTTTGTTTTTAAATCAAGTTAAGATATTATATATTTATAAAGATAAAATTCAGATGAATAGCAAAATTAATGCATTAAAGTTATCAAAAATGAAATATATCGTAAGTTTAAATTATTTCTCTCTCTTTAATAATAATTTATTCTATTCGCATAACCAAAAATTTTTAATTAAAGAACATAATCGAAAAATGTACGATGTCCTTGAAAACTAGTTATTAATTGGAACTGATGGCTGACTATTGTAAAATATTATTCTAAATATTCACATTTTTGGAATATAATGTTTATTGTTTATCATAATCTAAAGTGTTATATCTGATGAGTATGATGAAAAACCATACAAAAAGTTGAACAAGAGTTATATAATTTACTCTACAGTTACTTCTTATGTATCAATTGCTGAATAAGTTAAGGTTTTCACAATCTCACAGAAACTTTTAAGATTTAATCGAAATTTTAAGATTTTTCTTCTCAATAATTTTGAAAACTTCTCGTAAATGTTTTTTACATCTCTTTCACTTTTATATACACTATCACATATTATTCATCTTTAAAGCTTGGCAAGCAGCGTAAAAAGAAAAAGATTAGCATTATTGTACATTTGAGGAGAAACTTTTATTTATTATTTACTTTAAAGAAAGCTTGTTAAAAGGAAAGAATTGTTTAATGATTAAAAATCTAACAGTTTTAAATTTAGGGCAATTCTTATGTATTGTAATATGTTAAAAATGTTAAATTAAAAGATAATTTTCATGAGATTTTTTCAAAATGTGCCAAAAATGCAGAAATTTCCTCTGTTTACACGGTTAATTTAGTTTTAAATACAAACCAGAGATTTTATTTGAGAGGCTAATATGTTCTACCAGTAAAAAATAACCACGACTACATCTTTTGTCATGATATCTAAGCTTGCTATTTTTGAACAATCAAGAAAATTGACTTTTTTTTCAGATGAAAAGAAATCCATTATTTATTAATTAGTCCATATTCCAATTTAGAATTTCGGCAAATGATACCCTAGTGAGTACGAATAAAGAAGAAGGAATAAATAAAGAAATTGTAATATTTCATAAAAAATGGAATCGAAATAATGTGAAAAAAATGATAAAAAAAAGTTTCTCAAAAATTTAACATTACTCTTACATGCTAAAAGGACATCATCATCTTACTTGTTGTTAAATTTCATCATTTAAAATATCTTTTTATATTATATGTTCTAAATAAGCATAGAGTTCAATAAAAACTTGAAAGGAATCACTGATTATCAATTTTCCGTCTAAATCATTCAATTTTTGCCAAAGCCAGAGTTGATAATGATAGCGCATATAATGACTGTGTGAACAGCATATATGAAAATTTAAAAAGCAAAATGCATCTTTGATAAACGACCGATAAGTAGTTTTGAGGTCATAGCAATATTACATTACTAAAAACCTTACAAAATTATGGATTAAATCAATTTAAAACTGTAAGAATTCCTTTCCTTATCAAAATTGTGAGATTACAGAAGCAATAAAAGTCTAAATTCGAGTTACAGCTGAAGTTAAAACTATCCGGAAATATTGATCTTTTGTGGTTATGTATCGAAAAATGAAATGATGGGAAAGAACTCATTTTGGAATAATATGGATGAATGGTTTCTATTGTCTTTTGAATTTGTTTCCAATCAACTGAATCTTGAAATAACTTATCTATTGTATTTATTAGTGAAATATAGACTGTGAAGCCTTGAAATATAGATTTTTTTACAAGCACACTTCGCATATATATAATATAATAATATTCGTATAAGCATATATATATA
>JAOUZG010031484.1:463105-479649 GCA_026289955.1 Argiope argentata | reverse complement strand
TTGTTTTGCTATAATTATAAAAAAAGCATACATAAGTACTTTTTACTACACCATTAATCAATTAAAAATACATGCCTTTTCATTAATTTTTAATTATTATATGTAAATCATATACTCTTGCTATTTTTATTTACCTTTATTTAAAAATCATTTAATGATACTAAAAACTCTTAACAAAAAAAAAGAAATTATGTGAAAAATTTCAAAGTTTTAGTAAATATTTCAATTGTAAAAAAAATTGCTTCAAGGAAACATTTGAAACAGTTAATGCATAATAAAATAGAAATAAATTTAGCGTTGCATGTGCTAATCTTTATTTTTGTTTTGTATCCTATAATATTCAGAAATCCTTTAATCTAAAACAAATCCATTCCATTACTCCATACGCAAATTGATTATGACACTTCCTCAAGCACAAAAATCAAACTGTCTCAAGGTTGGGAATTTCAAATCTCCCGAATGACAACACCCATACAATCTCCCAGGATAATGATCCTTTAAATGCTATTTGCTCACAAGAGGAAAGAAAACACGCCAAAAGCAAAAGATTCAAGAATGCAGCTGAACTTCTCGATCGAAAAAAGATCGAATGAAACAAAATGAAGGCTGGTTTATTTGAATCAATTCAGATTGAGCTATTCGAGTGAAACGTGTTGCGCAAGAGACATATGATGAAACTTGATCCGAGATTTCTCATAATTTCTTTAAAGTCGATAAGACTTTTTTACATCTAATCCCTGCATTAATAAAAAATTGTATTATTTCAAAATTCTTTGATATTAAAACAAAGTTCAGTTGTTTATTTTTAAATAAAAATAGCTGTCTAATCTTGATTATATTTCATACCGTTTTCAAAATACTTATCAACATTTACCTCAATTATTTAGCGACATTTATAAATCATTTTATTATCTACATTTTAAATTGTTGTGTTTAATTTTGTCGATATTGTTTTTATAAATTGATTTCAATTAATTTCATTTAATATTATATAGCTGTATTAAATAACGTTTACTTCAAAAATTCGAATTGCTGAAACTATTAGATATGATCACCAAAAGAATTACAAATAAGTTAATCCTGTTAAATTAACTGACAAAATATGAATACTAATTTTAAAATTTTACAAATTATTGGAATCAATTTAAGAATAATAATGCTTTGATTACAGTAGATTGAGAGAAATATTACAAATAACTAGTATAAATTTAAAAATAATAGATGTTTTTTTACAAAGGAAAGACACAAATAAAAAATTATGCAAATATTGCAAATTTTAATTACATAATGAATTTAATCTCCCAAAATAGCACCATTATTGACATTCTAATTTATATGAAACGCTTTATTAATGAGAGAATATTTCAGAATAAGTCAAATCCAAATTTTAAAAATTTAAAAAATATTTGAAATTACTTGAATTTTAAAATTTTAAAATTAAAGCAATGGTGAAAGTATAATGATATTTTACAATATTTTTTTATATTTCTAATGCATTAAACTTCAAAAGAGAAGGCACTGAAATTAACACATATTTCTATTTCAAGAATTTGATTAACTTTTCAGTTTTATCCCTACGAACAATAAAAGTTTATTTTTACACTTTATACGTTTTTTATTGTTAGGATTAATAACACCATTCTTTAAAACATGACAAATTAAAAGGATTAAATATAAAGAATGATTTCATCACCACAATTGAAAGTTGTTTTGATATATTAGAAATTCATATATTGCAATTACTTTTACATCAAAATTTTAGAACCATATTAACAAGAAGAAAAATCATTTATTTATTATTTACCACAGAAGGAAAATAATGAGTCAATAGAAAAGTTCTTACTCTAACTTTAAAGATAATAATCATAATATAAAATAAGCAAAAGAATAAAATTTTGGAAATCACACATTTTTCTTCTTTTTTTGAGACTTTCTAAAAGGTTTAATTTTAAACAACATTGAAATTAAATATCTAATATCTTAAATTAATTAATCAATTAAAAGAAAAGAAAACATTAATCGTCTTATAACGACTGTCAGAATTGCAAAAGAAATTAGCAGTAAATGAATTTTTTTTAAATATAGAGAAAATTATTCCAAACAATATAACATATAATTTGGACTCAATATGTCAAATGAGAAAACTAATATTCTTAAATAATACGTAATTCTCCTAACCATTAGACGAAGCTAAATATTAAATATAACATATTTCGAAACATAAGCAAGAACCAAACAGAAAGCGTCGATTTATCGTTAAATAATTTTTTTAATATCTTTTTTGTGTTATTACAATCTATATAATTGTTTATTATTGGAATATTTCATCTGAATTGTTACGAAACGGTTTTTTCAACATCACTTTTAAATGAAAAAAATTCTATATCATTCTTTTTTTTTTGCTGAAATATGGAATATTTAAACTAAAACAATTTTTTGAATGTCATTTTTAGGACTTGGTATTCTATATAACTTATTATTACTGAAACATTCCTTCTGATTCATCAGAAAAATAGATTTTTTACTATACCATTTTCACGTCTATTTAATATAATGTTTTAATATTGAAATATTTTCTCTGCTTTGTTTGGAACGATATTTTTCAATATTTGTTTCTGAATTTTAATTTATTTTCATTTGTTTCCATTTTTTTTTCAAAATCATGTTTATTTGTATTCCATACAATTCTTTATTGCTCAAACATTTAAAGAAATGCGTAACAGTTAACTTTGAAATTATTTTCCCATTTCTACATTTAAAAAAATTCTTTATTGTTGAAACATTTCCTTTTATTCGATTGTTCTGACTCTCTCTTTAATTTATTTCTGGACTTTAATTTCTTACTAGTTAATTTAGTTCAGAACAACTCATATGATAACGCTCAATAATGAAAAACCTTCAGCAATACGCATAACAATTTCAGATTAATTAAATATATTTAAGGTCTTTCTGTAATCTATAGCCTAAAAGTAAATATTTACAGTTCCATTCATAGGTGGAAGGAAATTAAAAAGAATATACGTGACACAAATTTATTAAAAATAATCATCTGATGTCCTTCCTAAAACCTTTTTAGGAATAATTTGTACTTATATGATAAATGAGAAAGAAATCAAGGATATATCATATTTCATTATGATGTAAATGTTTAAAAATCTCATCCTACTTATAAACGAAACAACCTATTAAAGATTAAGCTAAAACGTGACCTTCAACTCAGAAATACCCATTTTGAGGCAGTTGAATATTTATTAGAGGTCAGCACAAGTATCATTGCTGATTGTTATCTTTTTCGTCAGATGTTATTTCTGCAAACAAATGGTAACGAAATAAAAAAAAGAATTGACTAATGTAAACACTAGTCAAGCGAAACATATTGCTAAAAAAATGAGTGATGAAATTTGTTTCGAAGTTTCATATAACATCTTTCAAAAGGAGTGGGTAATGTTTCTTATGTTCGATTATTTTCACAATAGAAAGAGATAAATTCTTTCAAAATATTCTTTAAAAATGTTTGTAAAAATGTGACCATTGTTAACATTTTTGATAACGATCATTTTTGATAATATTTTTTATCATTAATTTTTAAATTTTTATTATTTTTTAAAATTTTTATTGCTTTTTGTTTATTAAATTTTTTTTATTATTATTTAAACTTTATTTATTTTTAAAAATATATAGAGAGAAATTTGGAGATAGAATAACAGCATATTTTAACCAACGTCTTTTCAGTTAAATTAGGGAGTTGCCTAATTTAACTAATCACATATCACCTATTGTGCCCAACATTTTTCAAAAGCCTGAAAAATTGTAATAAATCAATAATATTCTAATTTAAATATATCCGTATCTGCTACAGTAAGTTTTATGTCTAAAGCTTACGTGTCTATATATTCCATTTAATTTAAGAATATTTTGTAGTATTAGCTTCAATTAGAGTGTAACACAATTAGAGTTAATTACCACTTATTTTAAAAACAGTAGAAACTGATTAGTTTTGTTTATTTAAAAAAAATAAATCATGTAAATAAACAAGAAATATTTTTTCTTGTGATTTAATGAAAAAAAAATTTATGATAAAGAATCTTTGGACCGTGATATACTTTGCAGTAAATAGTATTTTTATATTAAAGAGATATTAAAAAGAAGTATTGAAAGGCAAAATACTAATTCTCTGATGAAGAATATTTATTTTTTAAAGATACCAATTTGCAATATTATTCTTGTTATTTACTTTATTTGTTTTATTCTTAAAATATATAAATAAATAAAATTAGGAAAAAAGTGTATTTATATTCTTTTCTTGTGTTTTCTAATTCTATAGTTAAAATTTTTCTATTCATTAACTATGAAATCAAAAATTCGATATTAATTAACTATGGAATTGAAGATTATTTTTAATAATAAGAAAAATTCTATAGTATATTATTTGATGCAGATTTTACTTTTGATGCCTGGGTGAGTTTTTTTTTTTTAAGGAATTTTATATTTTATGTCATCAACATAGACAAACTTTTTAAAAATGCAATAAAAATGTAATATGAAAAAATATGTTAATACAAAATTCATAAGCTTAGTTATGTGATCTAATGCATAAATATTCGCAATTAATTTAGACTTTTCACTCGTTGTGAGCTTTGTAATACACTATACAACATACTTGCTAGTTTTAAAGTTTTAATGTATAAATATTATCGAAATTGAATTTCAAATTTTTCTTAAGGGGGAAAAATAAAATATCCTCTTTCTGTAATATCTGAAATAATAAATAATAAAAATAATAATAAATAAATATCTGAAAATGAATATATTACTTAAATTTAATTACTCATATTTGTGGCTTCCATATGGCTAAAATAATAAATAAAAGAACAATCAGGCAAATGAGATGCTTTTTTGAACAAATTGATATTCTTTTTTAAGCACATTTACTAAAAAACAGTTTTTAAAGTAAGCAGTAAATAGTAGCAGTAAATTTTGATTAATGTTTTATTATTTCGCATTTTCAATCGACTTAAACTTTTTCTTAATTCAATATTTTTCATAGAATTTCTGAATTTGAAACGAAATTGACAAATCTTGGCTGAATAATCGTTTTCTGTGTGAAAGTTTCGTTATTTTTTTCATTCGATTGAAAAAAAAAATATATTTGGTTTTTTTTCTTTAAACTCTTAACTTCAAATTCTTCCTTGTTAGTCCATAAAAAGGTGTTTTGAGCAAATTTAAAATTAAAACACGCTTCCTGCATTGCTTTGCATATAAGTATAAATGTGATGTTATTCAATCCAGACAATAACTATTTCTTTGTAACGTCAAAAAACTAAAAAAAATTTGATGCTGTCCCCGATCATCCTTAACGAATCATTACCATCCCGATTTCAAAACCTGAAGTGTTTGAAATTTAGAACGGAAACGCCTTTGTCAGAATACAATTCGAAATACAACCTGTCCTAATCTGAATTTTTTTTAATGTTTTTGCAGACTTTGCTATAACTAATCTTTTTTAAAACCAGCAAGTGTTTTCTAACAACAACAAATGAGTAATTTATCCAATTTTTGATAATCCATATAAATATAGGGCAAACATACGTGGGACAGAATTAGTTTTTATTACTTATTGTGCAATGACAGTAATCAAAAATAAGTAAAACACTAAACTGTATGAATGTTTCAAATTGCTGCATGAATGTTTGTACACCTGCACTTAATGTATCGCTCTACAATTAATGGATTTGCTAAATATTATTGGAAATGATCGGGAGAGGGCTTGTCGCATAAACAAAACGTTTTGTACATTAAAAAGGAAGAAACGTAAAAAAATGCAAGAAATTATATTCAAGTAGAAAGTTTAATCGAACACATAAATACTTTTAACCGCCAACAGATGTGTAATCGCTTTGACTTAATCCATGGAATTTGATCATGCGTTACAAAATTATTATTTCTCAAAAATAATTTTTATATTATTTTGAAACTCAATTTTACATTTTTAATGATATCTATTTCCTTCCCGGGCTTTTTTTTTTCATTTTTAGCAAATTTTCATGTTAAAGTTAATACGCAATCTGTGCCAATAATTTTAATGGTACGATGCAATTTAAATTCAGCCATTTCACACTCAATCGCGTTATTTCGCTAATGTTAAAAATAAATAAATTGTTTTTATAAAACATTATCTACGAAACATGACTTTCATTGGCGTTGTTATTTCGCATTAAATACAATATTTGATTTTCGTCCACATTAAATTGTAACAAATTGATTCAACTATAATCATGTTTTTCAGTATCAAAAATGAAATGTAAATTTTAAAAAATCATACACGTAGATAGTTTAAAAGCTTAAAAAGTTAATAATATTTTCGAACAGGTCTGTCATTGGCGCTGTTATTTCGCATTAAATACAATATTTGATTTTCGTCCACAGTAAATTGTAACAGATTGATTCAAATATAGTCATGTTTTTGAGTATCAAAATATGAAATATAAATTTTTAAAAATCATATACATAGATAGTTAAAAGCTTTAAAAGTTAATAATTTGATTGAACAGGTTAGTACTCAGAATAAATGGATTTTAAAAATAAATTTTACAGAAATTAATATGTTTGATATCAGAACGAGAAAAAATTAATTTATATAAGTCAGTAACTTTATTTGGCTCCAAATTTGTTTTTAGCATTCTGCTAATACTCCAACGACAATGTATTTAAGAAAAGCATTTTTGTAATTATTTAGTAACATTAAATAAATTAACATTCCACTGTATTTTGCAAATTAAATTAAATTTAGTTTAATTATATTTAACTCCCATTTTAAACTATCATGAAATCTATTTTGGGGCAGATCTTGTAATTAATAATATATAAGCAAATAAAATATTACTTTCATTAGTTTTTATTTTAAAATTAAGCTACGTAGATTAAAATAGTAAAAGGAGTAAGAGGTTCTCTGAGAATTAAAGGTTATAAATTTTGTATTATTATTAGTGAATTAATATGGTACAATTTGAGGACTGATGGACAGAATATTATTCTAATTCAATGCCATCCAAAACTGACCAGAACTTTAAATTAAAGTAGAAAAATTGTGTAAATACATTCAAAAAAATAAATGTTATGTATATTAATAATAACATGAAGTCTTAAAATTTTAATTATTTTTTTAAAAAAATAAAACAAAAATTTTGAAACCTTGAGAAGTAATTACAGAGGAAATTGAGGAAAAAATGTTCACTTACTATCAGTTACTAAATACCACTTTTTTAAATATTTGAGTAACCGTGGCACTATATCAATATAAGAAAACATTAAAATTGACAAACTTTGAAAACATTAGAATTTTACTATCAAACTTAGTGGAAGCTGAATAACGATTCAAAGGAACATAAAAATAAAGATTTTATTATCTGCATGAGCATCTCAAAAAATCAGCTTTTAAAATCGCGTTGCCATTGCATTTACAAAAGCTCTGATTAAAAATATAAGTTAATGACTGCAGCAAATAAAACAGAAAATGTCATTTTCAGCAAGGGATTATATGAAATGAAATAAGTAGGAAATGGGATATTTTTTTAAACAATCAATGCGAGACAAAGTTTTTCGGATAGTTTGCAATACCAAAGTGACTCATTCAATGAAACGATTAAAATGAATAAAAATGTAATTTAACCTGTACGAACACGTGGTGCTTGGCAGTTCGAGAAATTATGTTCTGACATGATACATTGAAATATGCATAGCGGATTTCATTTTAATCTTTTTTACATTTTTTCCTCACCGTTCCAGAGAAAAATCAGTATCGCATTCATAAAATACAGTCTTCATTTAGCATTTCTATTTCGGGATGGTTCCAGAATTGAAGATTAAAATGAAACCTGCCAAGCATATTTCAATGCATCATGTCAGAACATCATTTCTTGAACAGTCAAGCACCACGTGCTCGTGCGAGTTAAATTATATTTTTTATTCATTTTAATTGTTTCATCGAATGAGTCATTTTAGCATTGAAAAGTATCCAAAAACACTTTGTTTCGAATGTATTGTTTTTAAAAAAATCTCACATTTCCTATTTATTTCATTTCATAGAATCACGAGCTCAGAATAACATTTTTCTAGGTTTTATTTACTGTAAGGATTAATTTATTTTTTTTTAATAGGAGCTTTTGTAAATGCGATGTCTATGCATTATTAAAAGCTAATTTTCTTGAGATGCTCGTGCAGATAATAAAATTTCAAATTTTCGCCAGCGGATTGTTCTATTTTTCGCCCACGGATTTATGTTGACTCTCATTCCCAAAATAACATCGTGTTCTGACATGAAATACGAGAATAAATGCATATAACAGTCCGTATTTGGAAGTGTATTAGAATATGATTTCTATTTTGATACTGGCAAATTCAAGGTCTTCGTATTCAAACTTCGCATCTACGCTAGCAATTGAATCCAAAGTCATAGAAATCTCTAAAGCGAACACTGGAACAAAAGGCGTAACTATTTTGTAAAAAGTAACTAAAATAAAATATTTCCTACCTTTCTAATTTTTTTCTAATATCCAAAGTAGGAATTGATTTTAAAAAACTGGCTTTTATTTTACTTTGTTTCGTTAAAAAAATTTTTTAAAAAAACTTAGTACACATATCTATAATTGTTGAAAATTAGAGATATGCACTCTAAAACTTCGGATAATTAGACTTCAACTCCATCATTAAAACTGTTCTTACGAAATTAAGAATTCATAAATAAGTTTGTAATCGTCATCAATTTAGACCAGGCTATCAAATAGAAATAAATCGTATGAATTTACAAGTTAAGTGCCATGACAGTATTGGAAAGAAGTATACTCCAACAGATAAGCCTATCAGTATCAGATATTTTTCGATATTTTAACAGTCATATAATATCAAGAAGCTATCATAACAATATTATTGCTTATTTTATGCTAATAGAGTATATATTTTTTGAATTTATCATGTAATGTATTTGTTTACCTTGGATAATTTTTAACTAAACAAAATTTTAACTAGGAAACTACTTAGTAGCATCGATAAAATATGTTGGGGGGAGAATTCTATGCATCAAAACGATCTTTTATTATTATAGTTTTTTTTTATTAAGTTGATTATTTTTGAGTTCTAATAACTTTAATCAGCATTTATTTCTATAAATCCCTATAACATTCAGGTTATTATTAAACAATACAATGCTCCGTAGATAAAAATAATTTAATGAAGCAAATTTAATTCATATTTGATTAGGAACTACGCAGAAGTTTCTAGAAAAGTTGCAACAACAAGTCAATGGCCTTACATGGTATCACATTAAAATAGTTCGAGTCTTTTCTAGTGAATCTAAATAACTACTCTCGATATTACAACATACTTTATGTAAGCCAATTATTATTTAATTATACCATTAATCGTTACAGTTTTCCACACTTTAGAACATTATTTAAATTAAAAAAGTAATTCGTTTAATCAAATTTGTTCCATATTTAATTCGGAGTTACGCAGAAATTTCTCGAAAAAAGTGCCAAAAAACAACAAGCCAACGACCTTACGCACGTAGCTGCACCAAACTAATAGCTCACGTCAGAAAGCCAGGCCAAAGTTCATATTATTACTCTCGATATTACAACTTAGCCCATGTAAGCCGAATGTAAAACCATCTGAAACACAAAAAGCAAACTACGCGGAAAAGAGACCCATTTTTTTTTGGCATTTTGGCAGCAAAGACGAGGACCCGATGTCGCAATCCGCCAGGCGTAGCGCGATTCTATGTAGGTAAAAACCCAACGCTAATGGTACAATGGCGATTAATAGAAAGTCTTTTTCCAAATGGCCGTTTTCCGGGTTCGTAGTATGTGGTGCGGAAAAGCGAAGTATCACACGATTAAGGCGTGTGCACGTTGGAAACGTAATATGTTTGCTGAGGGATTGAAGGTTTAATTAATTAGAATTTCCGAATTGAGTTCTTTGCGTGCAGCCGTGGTAATGAATTTGTAAAAGTTGTCGTCAGAAGTTTGAAAAAGTTTCGGAAGTGGAAAATAGAATAAAACATAAGAGTATTTGTAAAGCATCGTTTTTTACTTATACTGCGATATACATAAAAATATAAAACCTGACCGACAGCGAGATTAACCCTAGTAGCACACAGATATTGTGCAATATTGATCAATATTCGCAATAATGTTTAATATTGGGGAATATTGATTAATATCATATAACATCGCACAATATTGTACAATATTATGCTACAGGATGTGCTACCAGGGAACCATAGAAAGCATTCCTTTTTATTTATTTTATTTTTAAAAAATGCATGCGTTTTAAACAACTGCATATAATTCAAGAAAAGTATTTAAAAATAATTTTAGTTTATCTTTTTCTGATTAAATTTTAGCATTGCGGAATTATTATAATGTGATATGTATTACTGGAATATTTAATTCAGATTGCAGCCGATTGGCCAATTTTAAAGTTTCCAGTTTAAATCTAATTCTTGCCGTTCTTGCCACATATCGATGTTTTCAGTAAATGTTTATCAAAAATCATTCAAAAAAGGATTCCAAACACTTATTGTTAACTTTTGAGTGAGTCTTATGAAGATTATATATGGAAATAAACACATGTCGCCAAATGTCTACACGATACATCGTAGGATTAAAGTTATAAAAAGGTCACGTGTTTATGATAGGTCACTCTGTAAAGCCCAAAATCATCCATATTTCTAATATTTTGGTAATAATCTTAAATCAAATATTTGCATATAGTGTATAAAAAATAATCTTTATATATAAGAATAATAATTCTAATATATAAAATAAATAATCCTTCTTTTAGTAATAATAACTACAATAATCTTTATAATCATTCTAATAGTAATAATAATTATCTTTATAATAATAATGATAATAATAATATATAATAATATTTAATCAAAATGTCGCATCATTAATTAACTAATCGCATCTTCTTTTCAATGATAATATAAGGCAAATAAAAAAATATAAAAGCGAAGAGGACTTTACAGGGATGATAAAACATGTAAAAGGAAGAAAGTAAAAGATACTGTTTTTGCTAAAATGCTTTAGAACAATTAAGTTATATTAACATCTTTTGAAGTAACATGAAACCTATTTTTAGATGGGCATTTCTAAATGCTGTAAAATGTAGTAAACGTTGTGAAATAATTGAGTACTATAAGAATTCTTAAAAGGAAATATTTTATGACACCGGTTTGAAAGCAATCTGAAAATAGCAATTTGAAAAATGCCTCTGTTTTTTCAAATTAACAAAAGATAATTTGTAAATAAAATTAATATCATTTTGATTGCTCAGAATATTCTTTTCTGAGTTAAATTTTATATTTATGTATATTTACAAGATTTATTTAAAAATACATTTCTTTTAATTTTATAACAATCCTAATATTAATTTCGCATATATATTAAAACTACCTTTTGACGCATACCGTATTTAACTACAACTTTTTTTAGATTTCTTTCTTTCTTACATTCAAATATATTGTAAAATATTTTCTTTTATTCAACTTATCTATTTTTATCCTATAATCATATTAATATCTATGTGCGATTTATACTATAATCATCGTAATAGTTCAACATATCAGGTATTTTATTTCTTGATAAAAGGATTTGTTAGTAATTGGTATCGATAACTTTATTAAATTCTAATTTTTCAAGATCAATACAAAATATAAAGCTTCAACAGGCAATTTTTTATAGCATAGCAGTATTTTAAATCAAACGAGCCAGCCACGTAAACAATATTGTTTACGTCATTTAAACTATAATTAGTCTTATGCTGTGTTGCAACTCAAGTTCTTCCTCCTTTGAAAAATTCGCAATGCATTAGAATAGCATCCTAGTAAACAATATATTGTTTACATCATTTAAACTATGCTTAGTCTTATGCTGTGTTGCAACTCAAGTTCTTCCTCCTTTGAACGATTCGGAACGCATTAGAATGGCATCCAAGTAAACAATATTGCTTACGTCATTTAAACTATAATTAGTCTTATACTGTGTTGCAACTGAAGTTCTTCTTCCTGTGAAAGATTCGCAATGCATTAGAATAGCATCCTAGTAAACAATATTGTTTACATCATTTAAACTATGCTTAGTCTTATGCTGTGTTGCAACTCAAGTTCTTCCTCCTTTGAAAGATTTGCAACGCATTAGAATGGTCACCCTTCATTGCATATTCCGAGCATCTGCTGATTTATTACGTTTAACATTTGTTATCAAAATGCTTAATTAAACTGTTAATGTGTTGCATGCAAGTAAGGCAACTTCATTTCAAAAATATTTGTAAATATTCACGAATGTTGTAAATCTTTTAAACTGACATTGTTAAGAACTCATGTAGTATTTGATTGAAATTTGTGAAAAAATACACTTTTTTTATTAGAAATAATTAAAGTTGAAAAAAATTACTTTATAGATTACTTACAAAATTTAAATGTAATACAAAATTCCTTTAAAGTTTTTCTAACAACTAAGATTAAGCTAAGCATTCATTCTTGCCTATAGGAAAACAAGTTTTCTGGATTATTGTTGTATGATTATTTTTTTTATCATGAAGGAACATGATGTTGTTTTGGTTAGAAGGTTTTGATGTTTCTAAAATTTACGAATAAAAAATATTTTTACCTGCTTTTACCAGAAGCTGAAATTCGCTTAGGCAATATGCATAAATTGCATTAATAATCACTGTCTATTAATCGCACATATTTTTTTAAACCTATTTACTTTCTTTTAAGTTTTGCTTTATAAGTACGTATGCTTCTTTGACAGCAGATGCTATTTTAAAAGGTTGACGGAGAACTATGACATCATAGATTTTATTTCATCTCAAAATCGATCGAGCTAAAAAACAATATTTGCCTGCTGGAAAAATTGAAAATTTAAAATGAAAGTTTAAAAAAACTATGTATATTTAATATTTAGTATTTAATAACTTTTTTAAACTTTATTAATAAGAATAATTTATTTTAAAAAATGTCTTTCCTTACTTTTGATTTTCTAATGACATAACTTAAAACAAGAAAATAAAATGCGAATGAATTGTACAATAATAGGAATTGTACAACAATAGGAACTGTTAAAAAATATGACAGTTCTTGCAATTTACTTTTTGTTTAGTAAAAGTTTTCAACATTTTCATTTTTTTAATAATAGTAATATTTTTTAGACAAAATATTGACATTTTTTGGATTTGAAACTACGTGGAAGCTGTTTTCGAACGGATCTCGTGATATTTAAGCATTATTAGATAATGAGGGCAGAAGGTCTCAATTTTCACATAACTGGGGGAAAATATTGATCAAATATAAGTGAAAAGGTGTTCAATCTAATTCAGAAGACTTTTTCTGAACAAAAAAATAAGATTTAAAACCTTTTAAAGTCAAATACTTTAAAAGACGAAGTCAATAATTCAAGTTGTATTAGTGTTATTGCAGTTTAATATTTTTATTTCAATAAAAAGTAGGACTTTCTTGTATTTGTTAGCATTATAATTTATGTTGCTATCATAAATTTAAAGAAATAAAAAATTCGTTTCGAGAAAATTATTAAGATACTTTAATCTATTACGTACGCATTGTACATTTTATGTTAAAATATCTAAACTCTTCCTATGTAAAATGATGTTAAAAAAACCAACTAAATCATGACTCAATAAGACAGATCTAAATAACAGTTAAAAATTTGCACAAATGACTGCATTTTTCTAACCGGATTACTTTTTGGAGTCAAACAACTATGATTTTTTTTTTTTTGCTTAGAAAAGATTTTTTTAATATTTAGTTTAAACATTTAAAGTTACATTGTTTGAAATGAGATTAATAGTCAGAACCTTATTATTTTCTTCAATTAAAGAGATAATTTTGATTAATTATCTGATACGAGTGGTTTGTTTTATAAATATCTTAAAGCTCTATTAATTTCTACATCTCGTTTTAATTATCCTGTAATAATTGGAAAAGGATTTATCATTTCAAACAATCGATAGAACCCTTCAAATCTAAACTTTCAAGAGAAATGTATTTAAAATCTTACCATGAACTGATTATACAACAATTTTATTTAAAAAAGATTCAAATACTCTGTTAAAACTCGTCAATTTATGTCTAAATCCTTTAAACTATTTTGATTATTTGAATGAGAGAAATTATTTGTTTTATGAATAGTTTAAAGAACTATTAACTCGTAGATATCATTTTAATTATCACACAAATTTTTTGACATATTAACATAATTCAGTAAATGGATTGAAAAATTGCTTCTCTTTAGAAAACATCTGCTGAAATAAAATAAATCTTTTTTTTCTAAAAAAATGAATTTGCGTTGAATATTTAAAACGAAGCACTAAAATTTCAGGCGTACAGTTTAAAAGACCTAAAAGACTTTAGATTCCTAGAAAACTTTTCATAGGAATTTTTTTTCCATTTAAAAAGCAATTTATTCTTCTATTTAAATCTTATTTTCGATTAAATATCTGTTTTAGAAATTGGATTTTGAAAATGGATAACGGGTAATCATTTCCTTAAAAAAAAAAGAAAAATTAAATATAAATTAATTGTTTTCAAAACTCCATGCAGAAACTTTTATATGGTTGGCATTGAAACTTCAAAACAATCACTAAAGCATGATTACATAAGAAATAAAATGCTCCCATTCATTTGAAATAAAGTTGGTGAAGAGAAGTATGTTATTTATCAGATTAAATTTTAATATGAAAATTTTATACTCTTGCGGTTTATGTACCATAAATATTAATAACTGACTGTCTTTTAGATTCATTTATCAAAGTGTGGCATTATAAATTCATTATAAGTACATAGACTTTCTTAAAAACGATATACCTCGACCAGGTGGAAACAATTACACATAATCACAAATTGACTTATCCTATCCGCCTGTAAGCACATGGACAAAACTTAATGATCTGATCACCATGACAACAATACTGACGGGTACTGTGGTTGAGTCTTAAAGGTCATCACTGGCCACAACTCATCCTTTGGAAAAAACATCCCGTCATCCGACATAATGCCAACCTTCTTGTTTTTCTGTACCTACAAGAGCGGGAAGAACCAACCACTATACTGTAAATCTCTCATCCTCATTTTTGAGGTGCTCCGTAGTAGGATAATTATCACACCCAAGCAAGTACACCCTCCTCTCTCTACTCTTTCATATTATAAGACAGACATTTGCCTAGTAATGCGCTCTAATCAAACTACAACTGCGCAAGTGATGATTCATTTCAATAAAAACAAATAAGTATTGCGCTATGATTGTTGTTGTTGCATCTTATGACACTTTACAAGCTCGCTGACAATTATCTGTCAGTGATTTAAGCTGAGTAAGCGTTTCTTGTTTTTATAGTAGCGTCAACTAGGGCCAAGAGTACGCCTTAGCAACTCACGCGTCACAATCCTTTTTACGGGAGGGACTTCATTCTTGCCTTCCATTCACTCATCCACAGATTGTAATTTAGACCTGAATCGGAGAATGACCCTCAACAGTACCCTCAATGGTATTACTCCCGACATGGAGAACTTTGCGACCACAACATATTTATACTTGGGCCAGTCAGAGCACGCACGGAGAGTCAAAGGCTTATTACGATATTTAAGCAAGTACCCCTGCTTTAACTTTTCATATGAGCAAGAAGGAGTTTACTCCAGTGAAGAACTACAATCAATTTGCAACTACTCAAACGTCGTCATATTGCAATAAGTACAATCAAGTATACTGATTAGATAATAATTATAATACTTAAGCAAGCAGCCCCTTTTCAACTTTTCTTATGAACAGAAAGGCATTTATCCCAATGATGCACCTTCAAGGAAAGGGGGAATCTCGAAACGAGGATAAGATGCCCCCAATATGGGGATTGTATCCTGTCACAATAAAGGGTACACAATAGTGGGTGATCTGGCTCCTCTCATTGATGATGGAATACACTTCCATAGGGAATAGCAGTACCGTGGCCGGTGATGACTCTTAGAACTCAACCACAGTTCCCTCCAATGTTGCTGTTGCAGGGGACTGGTCATTCAGTTTTCTTTATCCGTGTGTCAGCGGGTGGGGCGAAGAGTCAGTGATATGAATAGCCCAATCATATACTGTAGTAAGGTTTCATCTACGCAAGAATGCACAATTAAAATTAACTGGATTCAAATATTTAATATTTAGTAGCATATTATAATCTGAATTAGAATCACCATATGCGATAATAATTTCAAAATTCCAAATAAGGTTACCGAAATAAGAAATATTTTTATTGTTTCGGGTAATTTCCTAAGACAAAAAAGTTTAGCAACGTAGACAAGCAATTAACAAGTTCAACATCATAGACAAGCAGCATCATTTTGGATAATTTCCTTAGACAAGTTTAGCAACGTTGGTCAACAATTAAAAAGTTTATCTTCATAGACAAGCTATCGCTTCAGATAATTTCATTAGACATGTTTAGCATCATAGACACGCTATCGATTCGTATAATTTAATTAGGCA
>JAOUZG010031484.1:413323-432472 GCA_026289955.1 Argiope argentata | reverse complement strand
GTGTGTGTGTGTGTGTGTGTGTGTGTGTGTGTGTGTGTGTGTGTGTGTGCGTGCGTGCGTGTGTGTGTGTGTGTATGTGCGTGCGTGCGTGTTTACGAAAGTTTACTTTAATTTTTAATTAATTACATTTCTAATTAAAATGACAAGAAAACAGCTATCCAAAGCACTTTTCACCAAGATAAACATGTACCAATTTGGTAGATGTAGATCAAATAGCCTTGCCTGTAGAGTTTAAACGCATTTATCTTAGCTGTTGGTATAGATAATTATGCAAAGTTAATTTTATTCGCTCCGGGTGCAAAGTGGAAGACGTGGTATAAGCTTATAAATTTTATTAAAATTATTTTAACAATAATATAGCATAATAAATTAACATAAGCAATTAACTTGCATCCAAACATAATACAAAGTTTGATTTTCTAGAATCAACTAGGTTAACTGAAACTTCGATTGATAGATTCCCAGGTAAGCGAGATTCATTTAAAGATAGGTAGAAATGAAACCCTTTTCTAATTGATTAGCAAAGTTATGTCGGGATACAAAAAGTCATGATGCCTTTTCTTCGCTAGTTTATTTAACAAAAGTGTTTAGATATTGTGAATTTTTTTTGCACAAGACAAAATACAGTTTTAGATATTTTCAAAAAATTAATTTTCAATTAATTAAAATTATAAAATACCGCTTTGAGGTGCATTTTCCTCTCTTCAAGCTAAACATGTACAGAGTTTGGTGGCCGTAGAGCAAATGGTCTGGCGTGTGAAGTTCTAATATATATAAACACGCCCACACACGTTCATCTTTATTATTGGTAGAAATAAATATACAAAACTAAGTTCTATTCGCTCTACTTGCAAAAGGACAAAAGTATACTAAGCATATGCATATAGCAACAATTTCTTTTATTATATTAAAATGTAAAACACGAATTGGTTTTCAGGTACCAATTAGGATAACTGAAATTTTGGTTGATGGATTCCCAGGTAAACCAGATTCTTCTAAGAAATACGTAGAAATGAAACATTTCCTAATTGTTTAGTAAAGTTATGCTGGGATACACGAAGTCAAATGTTATATTTTCTTCGTGGTGTTACCAAACAAACGTGTTTATATATTATGAATTGTTTTCCAAGGGCGAAATACAGTTTAAGATTTTTAAAAAACATATTAATTAGTTAAAATTATAAAAATATCGCTCATAAGTGAATGTTTCCATTCTCCAAGGTATATTTAGGTCAAATTCAGTAGTCTATTCAGCAGTCAAATTCGAATCTAAGGCCTTGGCTAGTAGAGTGTCAACACACACACATTAATATTTATTATTGATAGAAATAAATATGCAAATATTGATTCTATTTGCTTCAGCTTCGAAGAGGTAAAAATGGAACAAGCAACTTAATTACATTAAAATACAAAATACAGGTTGATTTTCTGATACCGGTTAGATTAATTGAAATTTCGATTGACGGATTCCAACGTAAGCGAGGTCCTACTAAAGTCATAGAACCTCTTTTATCCACATTAAGATAGGCGAAAATGGGAGATTATCAATGGTTTAGTAAAGTGATGCTGGATCTAAGGAATCAAGAATAACACGTTCTTCTCTGTGTTATCTAACAAACGATTTTAAATATAATGAACTGTTTTTGTAAGTCAAAATGTAGTTTAAAACATTTTCAAAAAATTCTGTAAAAAAGTCCAAAAGTTGTATAATTTATTTCTTGCGTCACTATTAATATTAACGCGTCTAAGAAGAAGTGATAAATCCGGCTTTTGTTTAATAAGACAATGATTTTGGAAACAAAAAAAAATGTCCATTAAGAAACAAAGACAAATTTTTAATAATCTATGGGAATTTTTCTACCACGTCTTAATTTCTCCGAAAGAAAACAACACGTGCATCTGCACGAAGAGGAAACAAAGCAACCGCCCACTAAAAAGCTCTCAAACGACACCTTCCAAGACAAAGAAAAACACAACGCCGTTTAAAAAAGTCCAGAGCGTACAAAAACAAAAGAGTTGCGGTTTCCTCACCTAAATGATGATGAAGCCCAACCTTTCACTTTTGATTAGTTGGATCGTTAATTTTTAGAAAATCGGCACAGTGTCAACATCTTATGCTGTTCTTCTTGTCAAAACCTCCAAACTTTTTTTGCCTCTCTTACTCGAATATTAAAGATTAATTGCCTTCTAGAAAGAATAGAACCGTTAAAAAGGTAGGCTTTTTGCCCGTAAACCTGCGCTGTTGTTAATTTTTTTCCCTTTCATCTTTTAGATATTATAATCTTAATAGACGGATAAGTTTTACAACAGCTTCCCCTATTTGGGCTTTTAATCCCAACGTTAGAAGGTAGGCGGAGTGATCCTGATTTTTCAAACTGTTGCCATTCTGTTAAGAGAATGTTTGGTGTTTTCTTTAGTTATTTTTTACCTTCCTTTTCTGCTTTTAATTTTTGGTCAGTAGTTATAAAAGTAAGTTGTGGCATTGTTCAGAAAATAAAATGTGTTGAGTTACTTGATAAAGATAGATGGTTTTTAATAATCGGTGGATAGTGTGAAGGCTTAACTTTTATAATAAGCTCCGAGTCATAGATTACAATCAAAATTATTTTACAGTTTTTTTTTATATACTTCCGCCTTTTTGGCTTTTACAGAAAAAAAAGATAGTACTAATTAAAATTATTCGAGCTTTTTCAAAGAGCTTATAAATGATACTTCTGTAGTGCCTTTTTGTAATCCTTATTAAAAAAAGTTTAATTAGAAAATAATTAATAATTTCAAAAAATCTGATATCTTAGATATTAATCATTAGAAATTTTTAGATAATATAGTACATAACTATTTCCTCCAACATAAAAAAAATTTGAAACAAAAATTAACAAGAATCTTACATTATGTTTTTATTTAATACAAATCGTACGAAAAAATTTTCATTTAGAAGAGATTTGTTAACACTGTAACATTGTAGATTCGAGAACAACACATTTAGCGAAAAGAAAACACATAATATTTAAATGAAAGCCAATGAAAGATGTATTTATAAAAAAACTTTATTTATTTAGAATTCCATTATTTTTATTATTATTGTAAATAAATTTTTAAAATTATTATATCATGTTAATACTGTAAATGATAAATTTTTTATAAGTGTTTCTTTTACTGTAAGAAAAACAACAACTTTCTAAATAAATCATCTGTCTGATTTTGATTTCAAAAGATTCACGTATATTCAATCTTCAATATAATATTTATGAGTATCTTGTAAATTTTACTAAAACACAATTATACTTTGAAAGTAAATTGTGAAAATAGTTATATTTAACATATTTACTTTATTGTTAGATCCCAATAGATTTATTTATTTTAAATATTTTTAAGTAGTTGGCCTTCATGGAAGGAAAACATAGATTCAGAACGAATTATATCTAACAAAGTTAAAGCTATAAAAGCAATCGAAGAAGTATAGATGAACACTAGAAATAAAAACTACAGCATTGATGAAATTTAAGTAAATGTGCAGAAAAGTGTCATTAGATAAGGTTTGAAAACGGATACTCTTTGTATATTAAGTTTTACACTCTTTAACTGATACTTATAATTCTGAAAAATAAGAAAATTGATTTAAAAAAAACGACGGTGCTTAAAAATAGGAAGGTTGGCATATCTTATTTCATGATACATCAAGAATAAAAGAGCTGAAGTAACCTGTGTCAAAAAAAGTTTAATTTTTATATTCGCTATAAAGCCTACAGTTCTTGAAGATCTATTTCTTTCTGTATTTTCTTCCCTATAGAAACGACATTAAAGAACTTAAAAGACAATGCTGAATATATATTTAAAAAATTATATTTTTCGACTACTTTAGCGTTTTTACTGCTTATGTATTTGAAAAATAAAACCTTTATTATTTCAAAGATTTTTTCTATTGATTTTAAATTACATTAATCACTTTATTGTTCGATTCATAAGAATAAATATTAAAAAAAATATCTTATCAAAACTTGAACCATAATTTGAATGTCAAGCAGACATTAATCTAAGTTAAGTACTTGAAAATACTACAATTTTAGAAAAGTTGTTGTTTCTTATGGTACTTGCCATGGACAAGCTAGCTGAGGTAGTCAGCGATTTAAGCCTAATCAGCTTCTATTTTTTTTTTTCGTAGTAGCGCCAACTAGACCCAAGAGTACACCTTTTGCTATTCACTCATCATATTCGCTTGCGCAACCTTTTCTTGCAGGGGAGGGGGGAAACATTCACACTCCTCACAGATAGAACACAGAAGAGCAACCATGCCCTAACTGGGACTCGAACTCTGGGCGCCCAGAACGCGGGTACGATTTTAGAAATAATTAGGTAAATGAAATTTGCTTTAATTAAGTAAATGAAATTTTTCAAATTTTCTTAGAATATTTTTCAATTTTAAGGACTTTTTTTTTATTTGAAATAGGCAAATTTCACGCAATCAATTAAAATTAAGAGATAATTATAAAGTATAAAATCTTTACATTTCCTTAATTTTATAAAATATTTATTAATTTGTTTTTTTTAAACAATTAATATGAATTAGTTATGGTACTCAAGCCACGGCACCCAAATTAAACAGAAATCAAATTATTTAATTCTGGCGTTGTAAAAATTAAAATTAAAAACAAATTTATCATGGAATGCTCGAAGCCCCTTACCTAATCATCTTTATACTTTGAGCTAATGATATTTTAGAAATTTATCTAAAGATGAATGAAGAAATAATAATCGAATGCGTTTTCCAATGAAAATTAAAATTTATTCTATTTAAACACACAGTGTATATTTAATTTCATCTTTGAATCCACCAATTTATTTCAAATTTTGCTGCCCTTTCTATGCAAGTAAGAAAGAAAAAAAAACGAAAGAAATATTCCTTATTCTTCGGCACATTCTGTTACCTTTGATGATCTGCTAGTTGAAAGAGAGAGACTTCTAATCATGCATACCTCAGCTTTAATCTCATTGTTTCTAGAAAAAAAATAATGCGCAGCGGTTGATAGAAAACAAGAAACGCATGTGTTGATGAACGGAAGTGAAAATTTTCCGGCAAAAGCGAAAGGTCCTAAATGGACAAGCTCGATTGGCTCCGATCAAACACCTAATTTCGGAACTAAAAAGGCTTAACTAAAAACTTCCAATTACCGGCCACCAAACAAAATTGCTCTTGTTGAACTCTCTCTTTCAACTTCCGAGCGAAGAGAATAAACTTTTGCGGTGAAAGTTTTCAAATTTAGTACTTTAGAACCTCCCTTAATTAAACTGGAAAAAGATTCGAACGGCATTCCTTCAAAGATCTGGTTCTCTTCCGAAATATTTACTTGAAATAAGAATTCGAATACTTGACGTTTCACTTTCTGTAAAGAATTTGACTGCACATACCAAACGTTCTTTATCTTTTGTGCTTTAACCACACAATTAAATTTATAAATTTCAAAAATATGTTTTGAAAAATAATTTCTAATTAATAAAAGAAATGAAATATATCTAATACTATCATTGATTGCCTATAGGTATGTGACTACATTAGGAATGAAGATTTTGAAAATTATTCAAAACTAGTAATATCTTTGAATATTTAAGCACAAAAAATGAAAAAAAGCATTTATGAAACCAAAATATACCAGTTAAAAGGCAAATGATTTTATAAATTGAAAAAAAGAGCTGGTTTTTGTCACTAAAGTGGTAAAAACTAAAAATCTTCTAATGTGGTGGTTTATCTAATAATTTGCTTAAAATGTTACAGATAGCTTAAGAAATAATATCCAGTTTCTAAAATAAAAATATAAGTTGCATTTCCATTCATTCTTTAAATATTGAGGTTCGATTTATAAATAACAAGAAGTTATCATTTTTTTTGAAACACTAAAACAGTTATAAAATATGTCTACAAGAATAGATTATTTATAATTCAAGAACAGATTATATTGATAAATAATTATATAAAATTTGAACAAAAAATATGCATCAGAATATAATTTATGGGGGAAGTTGTCAAAAAACTCAAAAATCAAATAAAAAATTTTGAATTTGAAAAACATTGCATTAAAACGTATGTAAATGCAATAATAAATGTTTGTGTAACTTCCCTCAAAATAGACTTAGAAATCAAATTCTAACGGTTTTATAAAGAAATCTGTTCAAACATTAGGAATATTAAAATTTAAAAAATTCAAAATTTTACAAAAAAAATGACTTTTGAACTTAATTATTTACCAAGTAATTCTCTTACGCTGAACGTTATATGAGTTTTACTTAATAGCTTTTTCAGTACATTTACTTTCAAAGCTTCAGTTTGATAAGGTTCATATCATGTTATTTTAAGTGACAAGTTGAAAATTAATAATTAAAAAATATTTCAAATTTAAGGAATAGTACATTTTAGTAAATTCTTTTCAAATCCTAAAACATAATTTACATTTCAACGCACAGGAATATCTTTCAAATAATACAGAAAATAAACAATTGAATTTGATTATCAATTGAATTTTGAGATTATCGATTGAATTTTGAGATTATCAATTGAATTTTGTTTTGATAATCACTACTTTTACTAATATTTATATTTGTATAGGTCGATGCTCTATACTTTTCTAGACCGCTGGACTAACAGCTACTAATTTTCGCATAGATATACTTTTGATAATGAAAACGTCCACTTTTGGAGTGATTTGCTTACTATTTTATGAAAATTTTAGTTAGTTAATAATAAAACGCATTTCTTTGCTTCTTAATCAAAGATTCTTAAAAACATTATTGGGAAAAATTAATGTTTATGCAATTTAAATTTTTAAAAAATTTACATTGACCATAGATCAATTACGCAAACTTTTCCCAAATTTCAATAAATTTTTAAAAATATTATTTTGTATAATTCTGAATTAGTTTTATTGTTGAACTGAAATGCAGTGTTTACTTTGTTTTATTAAATGCTTAATAAGGAGTGTTCTTCCGTTACTGGAATTTAATGCAGAAGAATTATGTTAAATATCCGTCTCATTTATATCTCTTGCTCTATTATTTATCAAAATGAAAATGTATGTGTTGGCGTTCTATAGATGAAATCATTTGACCAACAGTTTCTAAATTTGTTATATATATATATATATTAGAGGATGGAAATATACAACATGTAACTCAATTTTAAGATTTTCAATTAATTAAAAATCAGGTCTATTGTTTTTCGCGTTAACTCTCAAAAACGAATATTACACAAAAAATAATTTGACGTCATTTTTTTTAAAATATAAAAATATTTATAAGTTGGTGCCATTAATATATTTACGGCAAATATATTAAATGGCGCCAACTTAATAGCCGTTGTCATTTTTCCTAAATGTTATCAATTTTTAAGAGTGTTTTTATTTAATATCCAGCCACGTATTACATTTTTACCTTCAAATTCTAATTTTCATTGTTTCCTTAAATATTTAATTGCGGGAGAGAAAGGATTCCATTGAAATCTGTGCATTTTACAAAATTGAAAAAAAATTGAAACTACAATGACACTAAATTTAGAAGATAGATTAACCACACCATTTTTAATAGGCACTGGGGTATTATGGAACTAGATTCAATTGGACGTTAAAAGACGAAAAAAATAACGCAGTATTGATAATTAGTAATGTCCTTTTTTCTCCGAAATGAAATATAATCAATCTTTCCCTTCCCCTTTCCCCAGCTAGTCGCCAAATGCGAATGTTAGGAAATAAGTACGCAAAGTCATTGTGAAATTTAGAAGATATATGAATCAGATTGTTGCATTTTTAAATAGTACTTTTTTCTCATAAGTATTGATTTTATTAGGTTTATAACACATAAAATATATAAATGAATAGTCATAGAATGTACAAAACAATAGAATATTATTAAAATATATAAAACAATAGAATACATAAAATCTTTAAAATAATTTGGCTTTAATGCAATCCCCAATATAATACCTAAAAAGCATTACTTGGGAAAATATGCACATCAAGCGATGCATAAATTATTTTATTGAATAGTTTTATTGAATTGCCAAAAGTGACAAATTCTAAAATATAATCTAAATTTTTTATTATATGAATTGTATTCTTTTATGTATTTTTTTCCTTATAATCTTCTGGATTTGTTCTGAATTAAATACAATTTCTTACTTGAAAAAAATGAAAATTTTATTTCAATACATAGTTATTTTTCTGTTCAATGACTTACAAAGCAACAATTCTGAAAATTGTAATTCGTTTATTTCTAATATGTTAAAATACATTTATACAGTTTTTGTATTTCATACTCAATACTGCAATAAAACTCACCATTTTTTCATTTCTAAATTTTATTGCTTCAACAGAAGGTTTTCTATTTAGCAAATATATTCAATATTGATTGAAATATTTTGATTATAAAATTTTAATTTTTATTTTATGATTTCAAATTTTGTACAATACATAAAATTTCAAAAATTTAATTAAATTTTAAATTGCATGAAAATTAATTTTTTAAATATTTTTGTTGTTTTATTAGTACATGGGACCTTTTATCAATTTTCACCATTTATAAGTTTGTTTTTCTTACATAAATTTGCTTATATTTAAAAGTACATTATAATTTTAAAATGAATTATTATTAAATTTTCCATTAGAATGCCAATTAAATGTAATTTCCATTTTTATACTTTTAAACTAAATTTTGATGTTTACGAAATAAACTTTTCAAAACCAGATAAAAAGGTTGCATAATTACAATTTTGTAAACAAAAATCTAAAAATTTGATTAAAAACTAAAACAAAAAAAACCACACGTTGAATTAATGAAAGAAAGAAATAAGGTTAACTATTAAATTAAAGAAAAAGGAAATATTGACTGATAAAAAGAAAACCAAGCTCTGATATAAAAGCAAGAAATAAAGAGAAATGAGGTTTAAATTCACTTTTGGACAACTTTAAGTGACATCGACATTCGACCTCAATTATTTTCTAAGATACAAAAATGAAATTTACTTTTGTTACTCCAATTTCTCTTATCTTCCTTGTCAAAAAAATGACATCTTCAAATTATATGTCCACAGAGATGCTTCTAATACAAGATTGCTCTGAATAACGCACTACTAATGTATTTCGTTTCCCTAAAATTTCATTTACACTATTAAAACATCTAATTTAGTACAGAAAAGCTGGGCTAAGAAAAACTCGATAATTTCTTCAACACGCTAAAAAAAGTTGCTTATTTCGCTTTGAAAATTAACTTAATAAATGATAATAAAATCGCGTTACTTCTTCACGTCCTCGAATGACGTGAACATGACTCAAAACTTCTTCAAGGGAAAATTATGCTCCCCCTTTTTTAAAAAAGGGTTAAATAGCTTATTAATGGATTTAGAAGATTCGCAGAACGGGGGAAACTCGTAAGAAAAATACAGACTTCGAAAAGAAAAAAAAATTTCACTTGAACCGAGTAAATTTAATTTTAGTCTTTTTGTGACAAAAATAAGAGTTTGCTGGTAAAAATGGCGGTACCAAGTTTATACAAGGAAGGAAGTGACAGAGATTTCAAGTTTTTATTTTCGCAAAATCCACAACGAGTCACGTCTCTCCGATCACGTGTTCTGCGGATAATTGATGACTGAATATTAATTATTCATTTAACAAGCATTGTTTGTTCCCTTACGCTTTTCTTTGCTTCCTTCTGAGTTTCCACATTCCGAGGACTGCAAAAATTTTTCAGCTACTTTCGTTTTTTTTCCTTCCTACTCTAGTACGCACAAATATAAAGGAAGAATTTATAATTATCTTCATTACCAGATCTTTTAATTCAGAGACATTCCACGACGGCACATCTTCACAGGCTCTTTTTTTTTACTTCATCAAGAAGATTCCTGTATTTTTGAGCTAATGTAAATACATCGAACTTTTACAAAATGCTCGAAGAACACGTAAAATGTAGTTTTTAGTCAGTTTTAGATCGCATATTTTAGTTATAATTTTTTTACAAAGGAATTTGATGTAAATAATTTAGTTAAATCTGTATAGTTTGAACCCTGATTTTAATTACATTTTGTTAGAATCTAAAAAAATTATAGGAATATTTTTTTAATTTTATTTTCTTATTTGATAATATTGCATATAAAATGGAATAAACAACGTATTAAAATTTTGTAATTATCTAGTTGTTGTTACTAATGGCACTTGCCATGGAAAGCTCAGCGGATTTAAACAGAAAAAAGCGTCTCTTGTTTGAAGTAGCGCCAACTAGGTCCAAGAGAACGACTTTAACTACACAATCATCACATTCGCTTGCACAGCCCCTTTTTACAGGGGGGCACAGTCACACATCTCACAGATAGAACAGGTGAAGAACAACCATGCCCTAACCGGATGCCCAGGTCATAAAGAAGATGCGCTACCTCTATGCCAGGATGCCTGCATAATTATCTTCATCACCACATCTTTTTATACAGAGGTATTCCTCGACGGTAAATTTTTAGACTTTTTTTACTTCATTAAGAGGATTCCTGTACTTTAGAACTAATGTAATACATCTAATGTTGTGCTCATTAAAAAGAAAAGAAAAAAAATGTTACACCATTTTAATTTGCAATGCATAATTAGTGGAGTATCACAATCGAGAATTTAAAATGATTTGCACAGTTTAGTTAAGTTGTAATCAAGATGTTACTGCCCTTTTTGTCACATTCACTATTTTTTCAAGAACTAACTTAGCATTCTCTTCTTAGTTGTAAAATTCATGAGCTGAAAATCTAAACAGATGATTTCTTTTTTCTAAATTTTATATGCATTCTATTCTAAGGTTTTCCTTGTAAAGGCGATTTTTATTCTGTTTTTTCTTAATATACACTTTTCAAAAGACAAAAAAAATAATGTTGTAATATGGAAAATATATTAATGTAAATCGTTGCCACTTAAGACGAGGAAAATTCTTATAGTCTATTTTTTTCTATCGTACAACAGGTAATAAAATACTGCATTAGGATGGTTTATATACGCAATTAACAGTACATATATAAGGCTACAGAAAAAATACGTTTTTAATATCTTGTTTAATCAATGCCTTCAAAAAAACTTGTTAAATAAAATTAACACCATTCAACACTATAACACTATAAAACTATAAAATAACTATAAGACTATAAAATAACTCAACACTATCAATGAAACGCAACACTATTAAAAACTTAGCAATCTAAATAATCTATCTTTTAACTTTCGAGGTACTGCAACTTCACATTTTTGTTTTCATTAAACAACACAGTTATTCAACAAAAACCTTTTACCTTTGTTGTTCAACAATGAAAGAAAATTACTCGATTAAATATTAGATAGAACAATGAAAAACAGTTTTTATTTCGATGCCACAATGAAAATTGTAGCTGAGAATTATAAAAGAAGATATTTTCGTAAAAATTATCAAAATTTAGGAAATTTTTATGGCAGTTAAATAAATATCATAAAAAAGTTTTTTTAATAATGTAAAATTCGGTCTTTTGCAATTTTATCTTTAGGTATTTGGCTTAAAAGGCCAAAATCTCCATCAATATGTAATAAATTGGAATTTTAATTAATTTCTTAAAGTAGATTGTAGTTGCACATTTCCTGTACTCCGAAGCAAATCTGCTCCAATTTTGGCTTCAGTAGTTTAATGTTTTATCCTAAAGAGCGTTGACACATATACACTTTTTAATCATTAGTAGAAATTTAGCTACTTTTAATAAAACAGATTTTAATTTCTTTTAAATCTAATAAAATTTCTAAAAATGATACTTTCACTCATATAAGAAACCTGGTGAAATATTATTCTTAATATTATAATTAAATTTCTTTAATGTTCTAGCTAAATTCTCATACTATTATTACAATAAATAAAGACCTGTTGCTAAAACTAAATGAATAAAATATATCAGAAATTTTATCATTTTTTCCCATCAGTATATATTCCAAATATGCTTATTTAAAGTTACAACAACATTTTTATTAAACAGAAAATATTTTTAAAAAATTATTTGAAAATTTAATTAAAGTATGGATTACATGAATAGCTCTGACTATTTTAAATTAGGTATATGCAGGAATATTTGGTATAAAATCAAACAAAAGGAGGAATAGAACACATGCTGCATTGATTCAATGGTATTATTTTTCTTAAAAGCAGCTCAAAAATATTTTAATAGAATCTATAGAATACGATATCTTATCATTTTTTTTCTTATTTCTTGTTATTCAGAACCACTATAATTAAACAATTTTAGTAAATGCAATCCCATTATTTATTTTTTAAGGTTTCACAGTGAATATTTTCAAAAATATTTACAAGTTTCCGAGTTCTAACGAATAAAAAAAACCACCTTTTACCTTTGTGCAATATCGAATGAATGATTTTTCTCAGAAATAATTAATTTCTTCTTAGGAATCAAAATATAAATCCCAAATAAATTGCTTCTACAGCAAATAATTTTGTACCAACCAAAAAAAACCATATAATGTCCAGAATCGAATACCTTCCATGTTTGCTAGAGCTGAAAGTAATTTCCAAAATTAAGAATAACCTGACATAAAAATAAATAAAAAAATCGTTTGCTTCCGTAAACCATTTCATTCCAAGGAATATTCGAGCAAATATTCATCTCTATCAAAATACTGTTTGTTTAATTTCAAAAGAATATATTCTTCAATCTTCGATGCAAAATAGAGAGTGGTTATTTAACCATCTTGTTGAATAAAAGCCTTTCTCCCCATATCCGAAACTGATTAATGCAAAATCCGCCATGCATGAAACGCTGCTGTATTATTCAGGATACTCAATGCTGCTCGAGTTAAACAGAATAGCACAGAGAACTTTTATCTCAACTATGCAACAGGATGCTGGTATAAAAATTTATCAGTGGAATTACACACTGGAGGTAAAAGAAAAAAAAAAGCACGAATTTCAGAGCGTGTTAAAATAAATAAAAATCTTTGAAAAGTTTTCACCAGGTCCGGAGAAAAGAATTAAAGACGTGATGGATTGATTATGGCGCGATTTATTCAGAGGCATGATGGGAAAAGATTGAAAGAGGAAGTAGAAAGGGAACCCCGTAAAAACTGTTGCCACATTAACAAAGCAAATAACGCCCTGATCGATTTACATTAATCACTGGTTGAGTGGCAGCTAAAAGTACCGTTCCTGAATCTATATATATATATACATATACACACATACATACTTTTATTTTTGGTATTATTTTTGGAGGAAGAATTGTTTTTTTTTCTTTCTCTCTTTCTTTTCTTTTTCTCTTTCTTTTTGGTAAAGAAAGGATGATAAGAGAGTAAAAACAAAACTAAAAAATCTCTTCCGAGTCTCTTGTGTGTTAAAAGTGCGGAAAAGACAAAAAGAAGGGTTCTCGCCGGCATTGCGCATGCGCAGGAAACACGAGAATGAGCCCGAGCAATTACTGGAATTTCTAATTAACACATTTTAAACTTGGCCGAGCGTGTTCTCATCACCTTACGCGTCAACGGAGTCTGTAGAAAGAATGGGAAAAGGAGAACAGAAAGAGATAGAGGGGGAAAAATAGAAGAAGAAAAAAAAAACCGAATGAGCGCAAAACAAAGAAAAGGAAAGAAAGACGTAAAAAGAACTAAGAGCGAATTCTACGACAGTAGGTGTGTCCACTAAATGGAATGGCAAACATGCAACTGAAACGTAAACATTCTAACAGCAAAATCAATTTGTTCTTCGCTATTCACTTTAATTCGGAAATCCAATTGGTAAGAGTGAGTTGGATCGATAGCTTTTTATTGAAAATAAATGTATGAAAAATTTCGCAAGAAGTATTTATGTTTCATTAACATCTGAAATTTAGTATTCCAGTATCGGAAAAAGTTAATTGTGACAGTAAAATTAACGCAGTGATTTCTTATAAATGCTCCAAAGAAATCGTTGGAAGTCTCTTCATTTGAAAAAGATAATTATTCCCGTCAAGATTATAATTAAAAGAATATATCACAGAAATTTTTGATCAACTATCCGTAACGAATCAAAACTGTAAATGGATAACATTCAGTGGAGAAAAGTATAATTAAATAAATTATGAGATGTGTTATTATAAGTGACACTATATTTTGAAAGCACGCTAGAATCAGAAAAATTCATAATTAGAATTTTATTGAATACATTCCAGGATTTTTTTTTCTTTAGTTTTTACGAAGCGATTATCGAGGCAGATCTTTTCGATGTTTACATTATAGTTAAAAATAAATAATGCATGAGAATTACAGTGGAATAAAAGCATTATTGCTCAGAGTTCTGTAGAAATAATTTCGATAGCAATTATAATTTATATGCAAATATGTCAGTATGTTTCTAATATTATTAAGGCTAGCAAAGTGTAAGAATTTTTAATTTCCCTTTCCAAACTAGTGGTTATAAGATTGTGATAGATTTATATATCTGCAGATTTCAAAGGTTTCAGCCTTATTTATACAATAACATTAAAATTAAACAATGTTTAGAGGGTTTATAGTTAATGTAGTGCTGTTCAAAGCACCATAGATAAAAACACTGGTTGTCAAAAAAGCACTTATTTTGTTGGTACGCATTTCAAGACTACAGAAAATGCTGAGATATAAAAGAAACAATAATAAATAGTAAAGAAAAATATAATTGATTAAAAATGTGGATTTTTTTACCTCAGATTTTTATTTAAAAAAAACCTTATAAGAATTTATTGAAATGGTATTAATAGCATATGACAATTATTAGCCTGAATTGCAATTCCAGAAAATTTTACAACTTATTATTAACATGTATCTGAAACAGGCTGAAATGTTATACAACAAAAAAATTATATTTATTTATAACAGAAGCTGTTTCTTATCCAATCATAGTTTTAAAAGAAAAAAATATACTTTTTTTTCTTTTCAACATACATTTTCTAATGTTTTGAAATATATTCCAAGTGCAACCAACAGATTGTTTTTCTTTCTTTGAAGTTATATCAATGGATATTTATATAACCCATAACATGGATGTTATAATAATTAATAATTAATTTGAATATTCTATAGTATAATTATAGATATTTTATATTGTAATTATAAATATTTTACAATAATGTATATTTGATGCATTTAATTATTTATTAATATGTTGTATATTTGGATATGGATATATTATATAACTAAATGGATAATATGGATATTATAATAATGATAACACTATAATAATTTACTATATGGATATTATATTGTGGATATTTTATATAACTCAGTGCGTATGTTATATTATTCGTTATCAATTTAATTTTTTTATTAATTTGAAATATTTATTGACAATTAAATTTCTGATCTTATAACTGCTTAATTGGTAACTTCATATAGGAGCAAATTTTAAATATGGATTAATTATCACTGGATAAGGCAATACATTTTCATTAAGATAAATAAAACATTTATAATTATCTGGTAAACATTTATTATAAAAAGAAGGCTGAAAAGCCTAAAAAATTAATATTATTCTGTAAACAAATGATTTTGAGAAATCTTCTAGATATTAAATAGGAATTTGAATTAGGTTTAATGTTTTGTAAAAAAAACATTAAACCTAATGTTTTTTGCGTTGATAATGTTCCTACGTTGATTCTTTATTAAAAATAAATCGTCCAAGAAAAGTTTGTTGACCATTTTTTGTGAAATTTTGGTTTTGGTTTTGTTTTAGGCAACAATCATACTTTTTGATAAAATTGAAATCATTCCAATAAGCAATTAAAGTTCTTATTCTAAACTTGATATAGTCATTAAAAGGTAAAATAGTATTGCATTTAATCTTTCTGATAAAAACATATGAAAACAAAAACATACATGAGTATATAATGCAAAAGATTGAACTCAAACCTTCAAGTACTTGGTTTTATGGCAATTTGGATAAGTATTGTCCTGCATATAACCCTTGTAAACACCAAATACTGACAGAGTGAGTTAAACTACCGCGCTTCTTTTGAAATGTATTAGATAAGAGATGGCTGGTTCAATCCTTCAAAAAGAAAAGAAAAAACTCATGAAGCTTACTAGAATATCGAAATATTTAAAGTAATAATACTTTAAAGGCGGATTTAAATAATTTTTTATTGCTTATGCTTATTTTAGTACGAGTAATCAATTCGAGAATTGTTTTCTACAGACATTCAGTGCAATGTAAATAAACATATGGTAATGCGTTTCCCGCTATTTTTTCAGCTGCTGCATTGCAAGTCTTTGAAAACGATTCTAATTTGAAGCAATATGTGTTAAGGATTTAGTTTTTTGTGATAAAATTCAATTGGGAATAAATAAATGGCTATTTTTTACAAAGTAGGATTTCTTTATATAATAGAACACTATTTGGTTTCATATTAAACCAGCCAACTGATATTTTCATAATATTTTAAGCATTGAATTTTTTTTTTATTTTTTTCATTCATTGAGAATAAATATATTTGTTCATATTAACATCAACAGAAAATTCGATTTTTACATAATAATTAGCCGTTTATTGGTATTCGAATTAGTATACTTAAATACTTTAATAAATTTGATTATAGAAATTGCCATCAAACATTAAATTATCGTATTTCGCATTGTTTTGTTAGCATCTCATTAATTCTGTAAAATAAGTTATGTATTTCTTTTCTAAAAGTAATTCAGAAAAAAAGCAGTAAAAACCGCTGTAACTTCCGCTATAAAAAGGTTATAATATATATATATTTTTCTCTTGGTGTAATTTCTTTTTTTAAAGTTCACCTTTTGCATTTTCTACTCTTTTGAATAAATGTTTTTTTTTTCTTTAAAAAGAAAATACTTCTTCTATAAAAGACATTTTTTAAGATTTCTTTAAATTACAAATTAGATTCGTACTGCCAACCAGCATATTTCGGGACTTAACTTCAAAATGTCATCATTTCTCGGAAAATTATTCATCGTAACTTTTATTTAAAATAAAAAATAAAAATAGAGTTGCCAGATTCACTGAAAATAATCACGAAAAAGACTGCAGTAGATTTGCAACCTTTCCGAATGAAGTCTCTAATTTTTACTGCAAACATTCATTCTCAACGTATTATAATGAACATTGTTTCCGTTCGACAGCAAACGAACTCATAATTACTCAAATGTGGCAACAATCTTTCTGCAAACTTTCCAACTTCGACTTTAACTTCCTGACGCCATTCGTGATTGCCTTGGTGACGTCAGAGAGCACTGTCTACGGCAGAAATTACATCCGCGCTCGAAGAACAAGCAAATGAAGTAAAAAATGGCGAAAGAACAATTATTACATTAGTACGTAGCCGTTCTCTCTTTTTCTTTTCACTTTTGAGATGTCGCCGAGGCGCGTTTTGCAAATCTATTTAAAGCGAGGAATTTTATTATTTAATTATGGCAGACGAAGTTCTTGATTTGGTAAAATGGAATTATTTCTGTAATTACGTGTTTTGAAAGGCTTGGAACCATCAAATTGCTGCCGTGACACACGTGGAACTCCTTCGCGTTGGATTTATTTTATCAAAATGCCATGTATTTTTTTTGCCCACCAAGTATTGTCTTTCGTGCATATTTATATTACTTTGTGTCCTTTCCTTTTGTGAATTGTGTTTTGCTTAATTATCATTTCCTGATGAAGCATTCGTTTCAAGAGACCAGAATGCCTAGAGCTTTTTCTGCGTCTTCTAATTTCAATCTTTGGATTGGATGAAGTTTTTGGGAGTTTTTTTTTTATCCTCGTCTCCTTCCCGTGAAATGTCATTATTAAACAAAAGGGGAAATTGTATTACTAAAGTTGTCACAACTCGAATTAGAAAATATGAGTTTCATTTTTGTCGTTCCTTTTTTTTTCTGTCTCACGTTTTTGGAATTAATTCGTTTGGTATCCCTTAAGATTTGTTTTATGCTGGTTCAATAATCACGGTTGTCAAGCATACGTTGACAAGAATTAAATTTATGGGATAAATACCATGAGAATTCCCTAAATATTTTTTGAGAATTCTAAAAAAAGGCACTTTTGTTTTATTTAGTTCATTTTGCTTGTTATTTCTACATATTCAATGTATAAAATATGATGGACGATAATGAGTACTCTTTTTTATAATCGTTTTTAAAATATCATATTGTTCTTGAAATTGTTGGCCGCAATTCATATGAAAATAAGTTTTTTCTGGGGAGGGTTGAAAATGATATGAATTTCTTTAAAAGGATTATCTGAGATTTTATTTTACTACATTAAATTTCTGAAAATATTGTCACGTTATATCAAAACTGATAATTCCATTTACAGCTATTTCTTTAATATTGGGCATGTTATTTACAATGTTGAATTAAAATTCAAAGACAATGTTATTTAAAAAGTTTATAGAAAATTTTATAAAGTTTATGCTGCGCGGATTTGTAATAAATCTGTGATCTTTCTTCAAATTCTGAGAATTTCTTAAATTTTATTCTCTTTCTTGATATTGCCTTGGCTACTTCAGTTTGTAGAAACGTTTAAAAGTAATGATGAATCTGTCTGTAGTTTTTATAATACATTCAAAGATTAAAATGTTCTAGAATGATATTTTTTTTAAAGCTCACATTGAATTTTCATTCCTTATGTGCTGATATGGTATGAAAGTATATTAAAAACTTAAATTATTTTTTTAGTAATCAAGATGTTTAAAATAAAATTTCAGTTTTGATATTACTTTTGTCATGATATAATTTATTTCTGGTTCCAAATTTAAGAATTAATCTAGATAAGATTACTTTTGAAAAGAAGTTATTATTATTGAATAATATTCTGTAGTTAGTATGTAAAGGTCATTATTTCTCATTTCGCAAATTCAGTTAATGTTTTTACATAATCCTTTCATTTTTATGTAATGTATACTGATCAAACTATTAAAATTAATAAAGTTTTATATTTTTGCAGTAAATTTTTCTCTTATACTTATCCTTACATTCAATAATTTTTAAAAATTTAATCAAAAGTTAATCAATTTTCATAATTTTTTTAAAGTTATATCCATCGATATTTTGCCAGTTTAAAAATATTTTTATACAAAAAATATGTTTGATAATTTATTATTGAAAATAAGATAAAAAATAGAAAATATTTAACTATATATATATATATATATATATATAT
>JAOUZG010031484.1:386339-396997 GCA_026289955.1 Argiope argentata | reverse complement strand
TTTTAATTTTGCACTATTCTTTAGAAATATATTTACTGCAATTCTCATGTTTTGTTTTGTTTCGTAGTTTGTCGGGAAGTCAGTTTGGAGAATAAAATTATTTGCAAAAAAAAAAGCATAGAAATGCTTTAATAAATGAAGTATGTTTGCAAAATTCTTTTGATTATCATTATTTTTTGTATCCTTAGCATTCGTTCTTCGCTAACAAAGCTATTTTTTGTCATTTGTGAAGTTTAATTTTCTTCAGTGAATGTGCTACTATGAACGAAAAAATTAGTGAAATTTATTATTTTAGGGACTTTTAGTTATGTATGTATGTGTAATTACTGTTAATTCATCACAAGATTTTTTTAAAGTTATTTTGATGGTTCGGATATTAAAATTGAGTATTGAAGTAATTTCATTTATGTATATTTTGTCATACGTAAAATAATGTACCATAGGAAGTTACACTTCAATTTAAAAAAATATATATCATATCCCTCTTTTTTAGTTTTATGGCAAAATTTAATACTTAAACATTAGTACTATAATAAGTTTAAAAAATTGTAACTTAAAGAAAAATACTATTTTTTTAATCTTTTATGATTAATAATCCTTTTATGGTAATTGAAAATATCAATCATCAATTTTTCACATTAAATTTTTCTCATAAATTGATTATTTTTATGCTGTGAAGCGACACATCATTTTTTAGATAATAAACATATTCATCCATTTATACATTCAATTAAATATATTTATAATGAATTTATTATCCCACTCATTGTGAATATTGTTAATTAATTTATATCTACTGGTATAATTAAAGTGATTCTTTTTCCAATTATATCTACTAATCCATTTATATTTTATCAATTGATTTATTTCTTATAATTCACTTTTAATTCATTCACAAGTATTATTTCTCAATTAATTAATAGATTTAGTTCTTATCACCATTAGAATTTAAATATATTCTACAATTATTGTTTGTTACTAACTTAATATCCTAAGCCCCAAATGCTGTATAAAAATTTGGAAAGAAAATACTCAAATTGAATAATTGCCATCTGATAGTTTTAAATTGCTATCTCTGTCGGTAATAGTCTTAAGGTAGTTTCAAAACAGAGTATTAATTTAACAAATGAATAAAATGTTTCAAAATAGGAATTCAAATCATCTCCAGGTATCATTTATCAAATTTACCAGGATTAAGTAATTAGCATAAACAAATTATTTCGAAAATTTTCCCAATTGTCAAGGAACGATTTATTTTCCCGAAATTAAAACTAAATAGTAACTGTCTCATTATTGTACCTTCCGAAACATTCAGGGATTCATTAATTCATTTCCAGTCTCATCGTTCTTTTGTTCGCTCAACCCTGAAATTTAAAACAACCCGCAGATATAGGAAAAGAATTTAAAAAAAAAATTTGACAATCATTTCCATTGCAAAGGATTCCTGAGAGTAACAACACAGGATGTAAATCTATTAATTCATTTCTATCGTCTTGGCGGCATTCGCATTCAAATAGTATTTTTAAAACGTCTACATGATGGATGAAACTGTGGAATTAGAACTGTAACGGGCGATAAATACCTTTTTCAGAACGAGCTCGAACGCCTCTCATAACTGTCATTTAAATACTCGTAAATGGAGAAGTAATTAAAAGATCATAAATTGCTATTTTCAATTCAGAAAATTTTCTCTCTCTTTCATTCTCGCGGCAAGCATACCGCAACAGCCTTCATGCTCTTTCATCATTCCACAAATTATCGTTCCGACAAAGGCTCTTTCTCTCTTTCCTCTTTCTCGCCGCATTCATTTGGCAGGTAATTAAGACGCTTAATCGGTTTTAAGAGTTCTCAACGCCAGAAACTCAGAATGGAAATAGCTCCCGGTCACGACGGGGCCTGGCTGGATGCATCTATCCATCCCCTTCCATTTTGAATTTCAATTCAACAAAATGAAGCCAAGCCATCGCCAGCAACAATTCGCTGGCTGTTTTCTCTTATTAATACGGAAGGCAACAACAAATAAATAAATACAAAAGGAATTAATAATAAGAAAGGGAAAAGAGGCACAGTGAGAGAGAGAGAGAAAAAATTCATTTTATATATGCATGCATCGGGTGCTGCATTTTGCAATAATTCAAAGGTTGGTTATTCTTCTGCAAAAGGAAGAAGGGGGCTAGAAAAATAAATTAGTACACAGGCAGCAGAGAAAAGGTTCAAAAAAGAAAAATTACTTTAAATTACTCTTCGGGAGCGGGCGTTGGAGAGAGAGAACCCCTTCCCAATTTTTGTTCCAGGACTGGAAGCTCCTGTATATATGCCTTCATGATTTACGCTTCAATTAGTGAAAGACGGAAATTCCTTATCTGACGGTAAAATGCTTCATTATCGCTTTTCCGAAATGATTTATACATCCGGTTTTAAGGGATGCAATTATTTATTAGCGCTAAGCCCCGTTGTTTCTTACAAATTTTTAAGTTTTCCAGAGTGTGTGTGAGAGAGAGAGGTATAGATGGTATTGCCTTTTTACTTGATTCATCTTATTTCTCCCGAATTAATTTCCAAGTCCCTCTCTTTCTCTCTCTCTTCTTTTATATATATAAATAAAACTTCACCCCCTCTCCCCTACCCTGTTATCTTTACTAATTGAACAACGATCGGTGCGATAAGTACACAGAAACCAATGGAAAAGCAATTTCTAAGAACTTCTTTTAGAGGTCTGTGTAGTATTATTCTTTTCTGAAGACCGGAGCAGCCAGGGGAGGGGGGGGGGGAAGGAAGGTTCAGATCCCGTGAAATTAATAGGCTCCCCTGTTTGTTACTTGTTTTAATACCAAGAGGTCTTCTTGGACTAGATAATTATGTTCCTCCGAACGTTTGTTTTGTAAAATTCAAAGAATCCAGGGCACTAAATGCTTCCGCGCTCTTCATTCAACGAGTTTTCTTCAACAAAAGTAATAAGGGAATCCTATAAAGCTTTCAGCGTAATTATCTTTGATGTAAGACGATGAGAAAAAAATCATCGACTAATAGTTTTATTCCTTTTATTATAAAAGGGAAAAAAAGAAAGGAATGGAATGTTTTGAAGATTTAATTTTTTTGTATAAATTGTTTGAAAATTGAAGATCCGTCCAGTTCGAAAAATATAATTCTTAAAGGCAAAAAAAAAAAAAAAAAGTCAAGTTCGTAATGATGACTAATTTTCTAATAATTTTCATTTCTTTTTTTTAATGTCTTTAACTCTTGCAGGAGTAGCAAAACAATTTTTTGAATTAAAATTCTATTAAAATTTCCATATTCAGTTCAGACAGTAAATGTTAAAAATAGAAAATTTTATTACACATTTATAAATTGATGAATAGCGAAAAATCGATTTGCAATTATTTCAAAGAATAAAAGCTTACACTTTTCACTATTAAAATTGAAGGCTATTATAATAAATAAAATTAAATCAAATAAAGCGTATAATTTGTTTAGAAGAAAATATTCTCAAGTTTTTAAGTACTATCCCTAATTGTAAATTATACCCGATATATTCAATATATTAGATACGTTATCTCTCAGATATCATTAAAACATTAAAAAATAATTATGTCATTTTATATTAAATATTTTACATTATGTCATATACATTTGCAAGTTTTCTTCAAGCAGAAATAATGATAAATCGAAAATAAATCAAATGATTGATATTTATAAGGCACAAGCGATTGTTAATTTATATCAATCACTAATTTAGCTCTGGAAATGTAACATTATCTATGCACCTCTTCATTGGTAATATGGTGTCACCTTGAATTTTACTCAACAATTAGCTCATTCTGAAAAATTAGAGTTTTTAATCAAATAAAAATTATTTTCATTTTTCATGTCATAATCATGTATTGAATGAATTATGTTTTATATAAAATTAAAATACATATCATTTTTTGCAATTTTTTCGAAAAAAAATAATAATGTTTTTAATTAAAAATAGGAGATAAATCGCAAGAAAAAATAGAAGTTCCTTCTATTAAGAAACACCAAATATATTTAAAAAATCATATATTAAAAGGTCATAAAGTCATATATTAAAAAAATTATCATGAAAAATCTATGTCTCATTTTAAACAAAGAATATTTACAGGGACTCGAATGAATCATCGCACAGGATTCTTAAAATGATTTAAATTCAGAATTAATTTCTGTTTTTGTTATTTTTAATAATTTTCATAAACTTTACAGTCAATGTCATTGGATAAAGCAGGGAAACATATAATGGTAAGATAACTATGTAAACGCATTAATAAATTATGATGACGAAATTAAAATTATCTCAATATTATGGATTGAAAAGGTAAATGAATTTCTTTAAGTAAAAAAATAAGTGAAAATAATAAGAAACTCTTTTTGAAGAAAATGATAGGTTCAAGGAATTATATTTGTGAAAATTGTAAACCCGATAACTTTAACCAATTGTTGTCCTCGTGTTACGCTTTAGAACGAAAGGAGGGGTGCAGCAGCTTCTGAGGGTATGGACCCCTGAGCACCGTAAGGTAGAAATCTGACTTCTAGATCACACGCGTCTCAGACCCTTTTTAAGGGCCAGACTTCATTCATTCATCCATACACAGAACGTAGTTTAGATCTAGAACAGAGAACGATCACCTCTGACCCAGTACCTCTACTGTTATTACTCTCGACATGGAAGACGCTGTGACCACGACAGATTAAACGTGTACCAGCCGCCATACACACACAGGGTGAGTCTTCGGATGGCGAGTTCGAACTCGCAGCCCAAGGGATGAGAGTCCAATGCCCCATCAACCAGGCTATCCCGGCCATTTAAATCAATGAAATTCGTTATGACCTTGTGACTGCGACTGTAATTCCATATTAAATTTTGGTGTCAGTCGATTGAAAAGAAAAACAAAATACATATTCTCACGATAAATTTTAGTAGAAAAGTTGGATTCATGGAAAAAAATCTATATTTCATACCAATCTTCAACAATTCCGTACAGGGTATTCGAAGTCTTATCCAAGATTCATAATTTTTGAAAAAGAAGGGGTTAAGATTCTTTACTGGACAGTTCCGTGAAAATTTCAGGGAGACCATTTCAATACTTGCAAAACAAACCCCAAATGTCATAGGTAAGGCAACTCGCTATCTACCAATGAAAAAGCGAATATTTCTTGCCTACGTTATTTCGGATACACCAAAATCTCCTCCAAAACACCATATTCTCACATGATAGTAAAATGGGGGAAAATACTATTAATATATGTACAAAAGAAAATGAAAAATGATTTATTCTGCACAAAAGCAGATAAATAAAAAGAATTGATTTTTTTCCAATTAAAATTTAAGCTATTCTATGATAGTGGATGCGTTTCATCAGTTTAATTTTGATATCCCCTGTTCATTTTACAAGAGGGGAAAAAATGCGATATCTTCGAACGAAGCAATTCAATATTCAGTCACATATTTATGATAGGTTCAGTTCGTCTGACATACGTTAAAATTAATTCTAAGGAAAAAGAGATTTAAAAAGGAGTTGTTTTGAAATCAACTAGCCGTTTTCAGTGACCAACTGTTCTCCCATCTAATTAAAAATTTTGAAAAAATTATTTCAATTAATTTTGATGAACGAAATCTTAGCAATAGAAAGCTTTATTTTAAATTATACTTGCACAATAACTATAATGCAATCTGATTGGTACTTGCAAATGGACAAAATTAGTAATCGAAAAAAAAACCTATTGAAACCACTCCGTTTATTGAAGTTGAGAGATTAATAAATTTTTTTCTTACCTAATGCGTAGTGACGTCCTGTTTTTAAAGGAAAAATGGGAGATTATCTCCTAATTATAAGCAGTTATAAGAAATGAAACTTCTTAGAAACAGTACAATGATTGTAAGTGGATGATTCTGTGAAGGTGTTTTCATCATACAAGTGATCAGTGAACATATTTAAAAATCATGAACTTTCATATAAAGTAAAATTTTGTTAGATCGAACGTGATTTGGATTGGAAGGCTAATTCTTTTGTTTTGTAATTTATTTCAAATAAATAGGTGATATTGAAAGTTAATTTGAACAAATACAACTGTTTACAAGATTTCATAAATTCGCTAATTAAATGAAAATATATTATCAGTTTGTCACAAAAACCTTTTTCGCGGGAAAGCACAATAGCCAATTCACCAGCACTTAATAGTTTAATTCTATTTAATTTTATGCCATTCCTTTTCTGTAATAATTACCCCTTTCGACTGTTGAATTTTAAAGTCACATTTACAATCGTTTTCCGATACAAGAATAAATTTCCAATCTTTAACTCAAGGAGATCTCTTTTGGATTTTAAATTAATGACACCATGGCAAACGAAATTAACACTCAACCGAATATATCTGAAGCACTGCAAAAGTCATTTCCCATTTTGGCCCGAAGACATGAAAGGATTGAAATGCCAGTCGTTAAATGAAAACGAATTACTTTTGCCCAAAATTATGCTGCGGAAACGCTTTGCGATCGGCTAATAAAATGCTTCATTTAAAGATACAGTTGAGAAACATTACTTAATATTCGAAATTCGTCCTTCAAGTATTAAATGTAATATTTTAAAAGAGTTATGCAGTCTCTTCGAGTTTGAAGTATAGCGGATCTTAAAATTTAAGAGGATTTAATGTTGCGTATTATGGAAGTATTATACACTTTTACAGAAGTGCCCGTAGTATTTGGAGGAAAGGGTTTCAATATTTATTGAAAGTTTAGAATTGTATATTTTCATGAAATATTTAAATAATGTCATAAAATTTTAATTTAATAAATTTAAATTATATTAACCCCGTTTTTAAATTTGCCAAATATATGAATTGACCGTATTTTGTTACAAAAAATGATATTGGGGAAACAGAAATGCTCAAAACAAATGAAGAATGTTATAGTTTCAAAGACATCTTGCGAATGAAAAAAAATTGATAATATGTTGATCTTGTGAATGAAAAAAAAATTGATAATTAGCAGATCTTGTGAATGAAAAAAAAATTGATAATATGTAGATCTTGTGAATGAAAAAAAAATTGATATTATGCAGATAATCTACAAATATATTAATGCTCATACATTAAGAGTTTTTTTATGAAGAAAAATTGGATAACATGTAGAACTTGTGAATGAAAATAATTAATATGCTATGTAGATCTTGTGAATTAAAAAAATTGATGCTACGTAGATCTTGTGAAAGGGAAAAAAATTGATAAAATGTAGATAATCTTCAAACATATTTATACTCATACATTAATATTTTTTAATATAAAATTCGTAGTATATGAAATAATACGGAGAAAGAATAATTTTATTTAAATTTTGAGTAAATTCTAAGAATTTAAATTTTCCAAATATAATAATTGTTTGTATTTTGTTACAAAAAAATAACTTTTGAGAAACAGAAATGATCAAAACAAATGAAGAATGTTGTAGTTTCAAAGACATCTTGTGAATGTGAAAAACCAATTTGATGATATGTAGATATTGAAAATGAAAAAAAATTGATACTATGCAGATAATATACTAATATATTGATGCTCATACATTAAGAGTTTTTTTAGGTAGAAAAAATTTGATAACATGTAAAACTTGTTAATGACAAAAATCAATACTATGTAGATCTTGTGAATAAAAAAAATAATACTTTGTAGATCTTGTGAATGAAAAAAAATGATATTATTCAGATAATATACAAATATATTGATGCTCATACGTTAAAAGTTTTTTAGGAAGAAAAAATTTGATAACATGTAGAACTTGTAAATGAAAAAAGTTGATAATATGTAGATCTTGTGAATGGAAAAAAATTTGATGATATATAGATAATCCTCAAACATATTTATGCTCATACATTACGATTTTTTAATATAAAATTCGAAGTATATGAATTAATACGGAGAAGAATAATTTTATTTAAATTTTGAGTAAATTCTATGAATATTACGTTTATGCTCTTCTTTTTTTCCTGTTTCTAATTATCTCAAGTATAATAATTGTTCATAATTAGTATTTTAAAATATATATATTTAGGAAAACAGCAATGTTTAAAGCAATTAGTGGGTCTTGAAGTTTCAATAAGATCTTGTGAGCAAAAAAAATTGATAATATGTGAATAATCTATATATAGTTTAATGCTTATGCATTAAGAATATTTTGAATACGTGATAAAGGGAAGTATGCAGGTAATGCATTTTCTACTTCTCATCTTTGATTTATTAAACGAGAAATTCGATACAAAGGAATTTTGGTATCTATTACATACATCATTAGGAATATCATTTGTGCAAATTGTGCTTTTGAATTCATGCGTTTATTTATCCTAAATAAGCATAATCAATTCATGCTCGAATTTAGAACATGATTTTATACACATTTGCTTTTCCGGTTATCAAATCATTTGATAATTACAGCAGTCTAGTTCCTTACATTTTTCAATTGTGTTTTATATGAACACATATCTGAAGGCAGACAGTTTTTTTCTATTCGCGGATTTCGTTGAATATTTGAAAAATTTTGTCAAATTTTGATTGAGCTTTTGTGTTTTAAAAATCTTATATTCAATTTCCTTTGCGTAGTTAATTAGGTGTCGTTTTCTCATTCAGACATACATAATTCCATAAGTGCCGGCTTTCTGGTACAAAAGTAGCGCGTCTTCCTCGTGTTCTGGGATTCCCGGATTCGAGTCCCGGCTTGTGCATGGTTGTTCTTCTGTGTGCTATCTGTGAGATGTGTGACTGTGCCCCTTGTAAAAAAGGGCTGTGCAAGCAAATGTGGTGAGTGTGAAGCTAAGTCGTACTCTTGCCCCTAGTTAGCGCTACTTCAAAAACAAGAGACGATACTTTCGGCTTAAATCTGCTGCTGTATCAGCGGGGGGCTTGTCCATGGGCAAGTGCCATGAGTAACTACAACAAAAATTCCATAAGTTTGTTTTTTGAGTTCAAGAAAATCTTGAAGATATGAATCCTCATAAAGCATTTCTGGACAATTTTAATTTTTTCTCTTTGTATGCATCTTAAATTTTTAAAAAAGAATCAAATTAAGAAATTAAGAACGTCGCACATATATATATATAAAAGATTTTATAGAGTTTTTTTTTGATGCAACGCTTAAAACATACATTTTGAAGATTATAATCAAAGAATAATAAAATGTGATTTCCTGAAAAAATATCTTTTAATAAATTACTCAAATATTTAATATTAATTTAATAAATAAAAAAAATTATTTACTTAATTAAAACTTATTCCGTCTGTCAGAACCGTCGGATATATATGAAGTATGGATTCAATTAGGGAATTGATAGAAGGGGGGATCATTTACATCTTAGAGCCATTTTAATAGATAGTAAATGACCAGAAACTGTTTTAGCATCCCCAGACGTGTTCTTTCGAATTTATACCTAAAATATGTTGACAAAACTATATATCAAGCTTCTTTGTTTCAGATGAAATTACTCATTAATCGAGCCAGACATTTCAAAGTATTACAAAACGTTCAAGAGCCTCATTCTGACCCATTATAAAGGTATTTCTATTGATATGATTGTAGATATGTTTAGCTATTTAAGATACATATTATGCATATTTACTATCCCATTAATCACAGAACTCTTCCCACCTTTTCGCCCCAAGCAGCGCCAAGTTATAACAGCAACTGGATCAGTCGGATTATAATAACATAGCATCAATTATCAGGAACCAAATCTCCGATTTTTGCTCTTGGCTTTTTTTAACACCCTATACTATGAAATAGATACTTTTGTCTTATGACTTGAAATAATATTATCCTATTATTCATCATCTTCAAAATACGTGAACGCGCGCCGGTGTGCGAATTCAGTTTTTTATATATTTTTTATTATTTTTTTATCTTGTCAGAACAAGATTTTGATTTCGGAATGATGCTTCTAGCGTCAACAAAAATTCGTAGGCGAAAAATAAAAATTTTATTATCTGCTTTTAAAAAAACGCTTTAATAAAATCAGATTTTAAAAACGTGTTGTCATCGCTTTTACAAAAGCTCTGATTTAAAAAGTAAGTAAACTACAGCAAATAAAGCCTAGAAAAATGTCATTTTGACCATATGATTATATGAAATGAAATAAATAGAAAATGTTACATTTTTAAAACATTAAATGCAAGACAAAGTTTTTTATGATCTTTTGCGATACTAAAGTGATTCATTCAATGAAGCAATTAAAATGTACAAAAATATAATTTAACTTGCAAGAGCACGTGGTGTTTGGTCGTTCAAGACATTATGTTCTGGCATGATGCATTGAAATATGCACAGCAGATTCCATTTTAGTCATTTTTATTTATTTATTATTATTATTTATCATGTGAGAAAATGATGTTGTTTTCTTTAGGAGGGTTTTAATGTCTCCTAAATTTAACGCGAAAAAATATATTTAGCTGCTTTTACCTTTATTGCCTTAGAATTACGTATGTTTCTTTGAAAACGGATGCGTTTTAAAAAGATAGAACTGCTTTAGTAGTATTGCTTTATTATAACGTATGAATTTTTGACAGCAGATGTGTTTTTAAAAACCTGGCAAAGAGAATAACATCATAACTGTTCTTTCATCTCAAAATTGATTCAACTCCAAAACTTTGTTCGCCAACTGGAA
>JAOUZG010031484.1:344031-385939 GCA_026289955.1 Argiope argentata | reverse complement strand
TCAGAGAGAGGGACAGAGACCTATAGAGAAGTCTCGTGTTAGTTTCAAACTGGTAAATCAGTTTAAATTTGTTAATGACTTAAAATAATTAAGATAAATAATGATTTAAAACAATAATGTTCTCACATGATTACTTGAAATTCATTTCCCATTTTTTCCTTTGAATCCTAAACAATTCAAACGATAAGTACAACAAAAAAGGGGTAATGAAAAATCATCTTTGTTAAAGGAAGCGTTGCCTCATTTAAGTAGAATTTTTTTAGGAAAAAAAATATTTTATGAATATTTTTTTATTTTTTATTAAAGTTACATGCTACATTAAATGATGTCCACACTCAAGCCAAATATGTGTGCATCCATTTCATGTAAAACAAACTCACTTCATATTCTTATGGCATCTAGTTATGACTTACCAATTCATTGATCATTACCGAATATTTTGCATAGCTACCAGTCTAATTATATTCATACTGAATATCATTAAAATTGTTTAAAAATTTAGAAATCCAACCTTCTTTTAAATTTTAGCTTTGTTTATCAATAATATGTACAGTACTCTATTTCATTCGGATTGAAATTCCACTTTTTGTATCATTTATTCTATTTTAAAGTTATATATTTCTACTAAATTAAAGTGCACGAACATAACACAAAAATTTAATACGATTCTTATTTGGCATATAAGACACTATTAAATCTATTTTTGTTCTAATTCTTTAAATCAGCATTAAACCTTGTTAAAATTAGATGATACAAGAATTCAAAAAATATGCCCAGTGGTTATATGAAATGACAAGAACGCAACATCATTAAATTTTTAAAAAGTGTGATTCCTTGTTTTTTAACTATATAGTTTTACAGAAGAAAAAAAAGAGAATTGAGCAATCATTTAAATTAATGATTGCATTATCGTCGTTTTAGTACATACTTTTTTGAATTATTCTTGAAAAATTTTGTTAGTATTAAATCTCAAAAATAATATAATACATTTTTTATGAAGATCAGTCTTATGTATTGGCAATTCCCTACTTAATGTCTTTAAAAATAAATATTATTACATATATTATATACTTTATTAGTATTATTTCAGAAATATTTCTATTATTTATTTAAAAGGAAATTCGTTTTTTTTTCGATTGAACAATAAAAAAAATGTTATTTGCGATAATCGTTACCTCGGGGGGGGCATTAATAAATAGTTATCTTAATTTTCCCAATTGCTTTTATTGTTTTTATTGATATATCATGTTACTTTTTATCAGAATTTTTTCGACAAAATTTTGTTTCTTATTTGAAATTTAAAAACAATTATACAAGTAATAAAATATTCATTTAATGGAATAACAAAAAATTTTTATTTGTAAAATGTAATTACTTTTTCTGCTATTGAGTTTCTGTTCTGTTTGTTCTGTCAGTTTGAATCCAAACTGACTAATGAGTTCGATAAGCTGACTTAAAAAATTCTACTAGTAGTAATTGTTATTTTAAGGGGAAATTTAGTAAATTATTCCTTCAAATTTTATAAATTGTTTTTATCATTTTCATTGTTTTACGTAGTATTTTTTATCAGTCTATTTCGACAAAACTTTTGTTAAAATTTTAAAATATTAAAACAATAAAAAAATTAGCAAGACTGGTATTAAGTAAAATTTAGTTTAATCTCACCTAACTAATCTGTTTGAAAAACTTACTGAAAAAAAAATTTTACTCGCGGTAATCGCTATCTCGGGGGAAAATTTAATGAATAGTTCCCTTAATTTTACCGACTGTTTTAATTATTTTTATTGCTTTTTCATGGCATTTTTTATCTGTACATTTAGAAAAAATTTTGTTAAATATTTGAAATTTAAAAACAATCAAGTATCAAGATACTCTTTTCATTAAATAAAACAAGTAGTTTTTGTTTGCAAAATTTAATTATTTTTTACTGCATTTGAGTAAAGCGTAGTTTAATCCAACTTGACTGATCTGTTTGAAAAACTGACGACAAAATTCTACTCGTGGTAATTATTATTTCGGGATAAAATTAATAAATAGCTCCCTTAATTTCACTAATTATTTTTTATCATTTTCATTGTTTTTTTTCTAAGTATTTTTTATAAGTCTGTTAAAAAAATCAATTAAACAAGTAACAAGACTCTCATTTCATTTAATAACAAATAGATTTGATTTGTAAAATTTAATTATTTTTATTGCAACTATGTCAAGTGTAACTTCCTCCTCCTGACTGATAACCTCCTGACTGATCTATTTGAAAAACTGATCTATCTACTCGCAGTCATCATTACCGCAGGATAAGTTAATAAATAGGTCCCTTAATTTCACAAAATTGTTTTATCATTTTCATTTTTTTCTTTGCATGTTCCTTATTTTTCTATTTAGACAAAAATTTATTCAGTATTTAAAATTTAAAAACAAATAAGAAAAAAACAAGATGTTCATTCCATTGAATAAAAAGTAGTTTTTATAAGTAAAATGTTTGATCTAACCTGGCTGATCTGTTTGAAATAATGCATTGACAACAATATGTATACCAACATAAAAAGAAAAAAAAATCCATTCTAAGGTTGGATCAATGAAGCGGAAATGATGTTCAAAAGCTTATTACGCTTTTTCGCATGCAACCGAATAATAGCCGCCATCAAAAACTTTTCATTCGAACCATCCACGTTTCCATCGCCATTTACAAAGAAAAATTGGCAACAATGACGATCGTCGATTGAGAAAACACCTGGAAAAAGGCCCCACCGCTAAATTAGATCTTTTAACGCATTGAGTACGCTCTGCTCCAAAAAAAGAAAACCGTTTACCCCAAGAGAATGAGAAGGCAGACATTGATATAATGCGCAGAAGACATTCATAATAAAACGCATGGAATGATCAAGTCGTGATCGAATCATTATATTCCGGCTGTTGGAATAAAAAAAAAGTAAAAAAAGAAACGGTGCTCGCCTTTCCAGCTTTCTTTTTCTCAGCCAATACATAATTGTTGGCTTTGAAAAGCTCTCGGTCCCCCTATTTGCTGACCTTTGCACGTGAAGTGGGGGGAAAAAACAAAAGGCAAAAAGCCAGTCTCCAAGCTTGAAACGTGATTGGTGCGATTGATGAAAATCGTGATTCAGGTTCGTTGGTCGAAATCCGTTTATATTCCTTCTTTTGTATTTTGCTTTCTTCATCAACTTGTCTTTGTGGTCTCGGATTGGTAAAGGCAAAAGTCATTTGCGGGGCCAGGCAAACAAATCACAGTTTCTTGCAGGATGGATTGCCCAATCGGTGAGCATCCGGCTCTGGAGTCACGTGTGAATCAAAGGGCCCATCACCGATGTGAATGGGAAAACTTATCGGTGAATCGAGGTGGTTTAGGCTAAATAAACAGAAAAACAAGCATCCCCCTTGTTTGTATGACTAATGGCTTACAGTTTCTTTACAAAAGCTGCCAAAAACTATATTTCTTTTATTGTCGAAAAAAGTATTTACATTGGTATGACCTTGTTACCTTAGAGATAAGAATGTTATACATATGAATGTTACATTCCCACAAGAAAGCATAGCATTGTTTACTTTAGCATAAAAAAATAGTATTAAATCATAATTATCTATGGATATGTATTCAGATTTAAACTATATACTTATATTGTGATCCTAAGGTATAAAGGAGTATATTTTATTTTAAATTATTATTTATTTGCTTATTTCACCTGTTTTTTTATGAGATAAATAAAGTGTATTGAATCATGATTATGCATGAATATTTAAAACACTAAAATTTTTGTAATTATAAACTGTGAAAAGTTTAATTTTATTTATATTTCTCGTGTCAAAAAATTTGAATAAAATCTGGAATTTGCTTTTGTGAAGATGGCATACATATGTATTATATTTTCGATGCTTATATACTAACATTTTGTATAGTTATAAAATTTCTATCTTTTTCCAATCCCTTCTATTAGTTCACATTCTACCAATATATATTTATTTGTACATCTAGCTCACATTTTCAAACATTAATCAAACCTCAGCATTTTTTCATCCACTCAAGTTCAAATAGATTTTTTAAATTAGTAGTGGATGTCAATTGATGTTAATACAGTTTTTTCAAATATTAATTCATTAATTAAATTCAATTAATTTTTAATACTTTAAATAGAGTTTTAACAGTTTGTAATGAAAATTGAAATCAACAGGCATTAGCGCAAATGGTAAAATGCAAGGATTCCAGCATTTTTCAAGTGTAAGTAAAGAATGCGAGTTCAGTTCTTGTGAAAAACAATAGTTTTTTTGAAATTTTTGCTTTATTTATACACTTTATCCAATGATTTTCGAGAGGGAGTTAACGGTCATGGGTTTGTGGTCTGGATGAAGAATTTTTTTTCAATAAAATTGAAGAAATTTTAAGCTTTAGTTTAAATTCTGATTTCTCTCCTTAAAATCATTGTCATTTATTTATTAATCTAAAGATTGATCTATGTAGCAAGAAGGAAATTCGAGAAGGAGAATGGAAAATTGCGAGGTAATTTGCTTTCTATTGTGCCACTTAATATTGGAATTCTATCAGATGTATACAAATATTTATATTAAGTGAAATTATTTATTTAAAAGTGACTAAAATAAAAAATTTCTTTGTTGACCTAAGTAGGCATGCACTTTAAATTTTATATATATATATATTGCTTGTTTTTCTGTTGACAAATAAATGCAATGAAACAAAAGTTCTTTACTTCGAGATGGTCACCGATTTTTTTTAAATATGAGTAGTTAACTTCCAAAAAATATAGATATTTCAATATTAAAAAAAATATTGTCATTAACAAATCAGAAATCGGATGTGACCGCGAATTTAATGCGAATAACTTATACATTTGAACTAGGATTTATTATTATAAATATTTGAAATTTACGCAATGATAGCGTATAAGAAGATAAAATGGAATGCAATAAAGATTCCATGGTGATGTTCTTTCGTGTTGTTGTTACTTATGGCACTTGCTTATGGGCAAGCCCACCGCTGACACAGCAGCAGATTTAAGCCGAAAGGAGCGTCTCTTGTTTTTGAAGTAGCGCCAACGACTGCCAAGAGTACGACTTAGCTACACAATTACCACATTTGCTTGCACAGCTCTTTTTCACAGGGGGGCACATTCACACATCTCACAGATGGAACACAGAAGAACAACGATGCCCGAACCGGGATTCCGAGAACACTAGAAAGAAGCGCTACCTCTGTGCCAGAATGCCGTTGATGCTCTTTCGTAAATTGCTTGAAGCAAACAACTGTTATCATGCTTATGTGATTACGTAATCTTTCATCAATGTAATAATAGAGGCAAAAGAACAAAATATCTAATGATTTTCAAATTCAAAATGCTTTTGAAGTTGCGAAGGGAAAAAAATATTTATATTAACTTTTTATTGTTTTTCCGCTTTAATATCGTTGAAGGATAAAATTTACTGGCGCGTATTACTAATTTAGAAATGCAAAAAAAAAGCTCCAAAAACATTGTAATGAATTTTAGTAATCGTTTTCATGTAAAATTTGTATTCGTTTATTTTTATTCATTTAACATTTGTTTATATGTTTTTATTAAATTTCCACCAAATATAGATACCTTTAATTTAACGAACAAACTCTTATAACACGATTTTATATGCAATATTTTTTCCCGTTGCAACTTACTAAAAATACCATTAATGAATAATTTAAAACGGTTAATGGTTAAAACGTACTATGAAACAATGAGAATTTGGCATGAAACGATTTTTTGAAAAAAAAAATACAAGGGACAAATTTAAATGTTCTTTTTTTATTATTATCAAGAATGGAATAAAATACTCCTGAAATTCAGGAAAGTTTATTTCTTCTCATATATCTCTTCTCTGACATTTTTTAAATTGTGTGTATTTTTGCTATCTTCATGTATTTGAGAATAGTCTAAATATTTTTGCAATTAAGGAAAATGATTTTTATTACCACCGTAACAATCGAACAATTAAGCAAATTCCATGGAATTATTAAAGAACAATTTATACTCAATTCCAAAAAGCAGGATTAAAAAGTATAGAAAACGGTAGTGAGCATGAAAAAAATATTGACGGTTAAGATTTGAAATTTAATTTAAATATATCAGGCTCTAAATTGTGTTTGGTGTAAATATATAAAATATTTAAATATATAAATATTTAAAGTATGATAGGTGCACATTCAAATATAATTACAGTAATCATATTTGGTGTATTTTAAGAGACTGTTGTTACACACATGGGGATGTGGTCGATCATATTTTATTATTAATCTTTCGATTTAACATAATTTTTGTTTTTAACAAAAATTTTTATCTACGTATTTTTAAATTATGTCTGATAAACTAATTTAAATTCTTTGAAAAATTAATCTACATCTCTTAACCCTTATGTAGGCGTTTTTAACAATTACATTTGAAAAATAAATAAATAAAATGCCAAAATGATGCAGTCTTGAATGTCGAGTCACATTCGATATCAGACCGCAAAGGGTTAAAATATTAAAATAATTAACAAATCTTATATCTCCAATAAAACTTGTGATTTATCCAATGAATTCTAAAATCAGTTTGGTTTGATGAAAAAATTACCAGCCTATAAAGTTGAACATGTATTGGATTATTCATTGAATAAAATTAATTTAAGTAGCTGAAATGAATAGTTGAGAGAAAACGTGTGGTGTCATATCATTGCTGTGGCAGTGCTTCTGAAACCAGGTTGGAAAAATATAAATGCACGCAATTATTTAATTTAGGATAAATATTTAATATAAAATGTGCAAAGAAAATATTTACATTTCTGAATAATAGTTTCAAAATGTATAGATAAGAGTTTTTAAAAAAAATCAGTAACTCTCCTTATCTCGGTAACGGCTACCAAAATGTGGCAAAGAAAAATTTCGCCAACTTGGCGATTTTAATCGTCAATCTATAAAGCATGTAATTTGTATGTTCAAAATTCGTCATAATAAATGATAATGTACTTGAATATATTTTTTATAACTTGGCACAAATTTTTCTTGGCACTCTTTGGTTGTCGCTAGAACCGAATTATGCCCCCCCCCCCCCCAAAAAAAAAATCTAGCTGATTTAGTTGGATCTTGCCCACTTCGAAATATAAATGAAATTTTTCCAATAAAGTTTCTAAGTTCATATCTCACTTTTTTTTTCTCTAAAATTCATTATGCATTGTCGAGCCATAATAATAATTATTTCTTTTAAGAATATCGTTTTAACAACTACCACAACTGTGAAAATCATTAGCATAACATCAACATGTGACAATGAAAATGTCATGAAAAAATGCCATAGAATTCTACTTATCCCTTGTTCCTTATATAAATAGTCCATATGGTTAAAAAGATATTTAATAAAAATAATACACATTACATCAAATTGATTATTGTTTATTTCCAAGTTAAAAACTCTAAAATTCAAAATTCATCGTGTTAAATTTTATTAATTTTAAAATCTGTATATCTTGATTAAGTTTATTATTTATTAATTAATGTTTTTTTTTTAATTTGTGATTGTAGAAAATAAATTTAGGAATATAAATATGTTTTTATTTGAATGACAAATATATAGGGGGCTCGAATTTTTAAAAAGAATTCTATCTCCACAGATACTTTGTGAAGCGAAAGAACTAGAGTAAAAATAAACCTCTGAAAAAAAAAACATGATGCCTTTTTTAATAAATTGATGATACCCTGTTTATATATAGATATTCATGCAAAAAAATATAAAAATGAACTTTATTCCACTGTAGTCAAATTTAATGGATTTTAAAAATGATGTATAACATTGAAAAAGCACGAAAGAAGTGCGATTTCAATTTGTCTTCTGTCAGGCATAAACTGGACATTTTTCCTCACGCTTTATAAATCTCGTCATTTAGTATTTGATAAATGTTAGAAAAGCGACGATATAAAAAAAATGTAGAGGAAATTCGGCGTTTTAAGTTTTGCTACCTGGTTTCGTTGCCTATGGACTCCAGGATCCTCATAACGTGCCAAAATTGACTTCCAGCGCCATTTTTGAATTATTTCTAGCAAGCTGATAAAGCTTATTTTAGGATAAAGTAAAAAGTGTTTTCTAATACATGTGATAAGTTTATTTAAATCACATTACAGTAACGTTAACAAGTTATCTGTAAAAAATTGCAGAAAACATTTTTAGAGGAAACAATAGTATTTCCATTAAACTACACTAAGAAAAGAACATAAATGCTTTACTTTTCTTTTAAAATAGCACGTGCTTCAAATAAAAACAAAAAAAATTTATGATTTGGAGCATCTAAAAAGAAGTAAACTCCTGCTAAAATCAAAGATTACATCATTAACAAATTTAGTAAATTTAATTCTTATCAAAGAAGTGTATTAGATATTGTTTAAACAAAAAGCAGATGAAGCATATTTTATCAGAGAGTAAAACGAGATCTCTAATCCAAGTAATACATTTATTTAAACAATCATAACAGTTGCATTAACTAGTTCTCTGAAAGATTTTATATGAAAAATAGATATGTATTAAAAAATAAATATGTTATAGATAAAAATAAATATGTTAAGAAAGAAATATTTACATTTGCAATAAACTATATATATATATATATATATTTTAAAGTCCAGCCTTATAAACCATTTACGTTTCTTGTAAAATAGCACATGCTTAAAATAAAATAAAATTGTTGTTGTTACTAATGGAACTTGCCATAGGCATGCAAGGTGATGACCGTCAGCGATATTAAGCTGAAAAGAGACTTTATCGGTGTTTATGTAAATTTTTCTTTTTTTTAAAGTGTTGCCGTATTGCACTTGAACTAAATCAATAAATATGCAAAATTAAAGGTAATTTTATTTCCATATTGTTTTGCATTTGTTAACACTCTATTTTCTATCACACAGCGCCACATATTCCTCTAGCGGTGACTTTTGGAACTGTTTTTGCAGAATCCTTTGTCCCTCGTCTTGTTTAATCTTCCTACAAAATGTGGCGTCATTCTCTCAAATAGATCGCACTACAGAACAATGTGAGCACTATCAGTTTAATTATGAACACCCTGTATATTAGATATAATTAAAACAAAAGAAATCTGTAAGTTAAATGAACTAAAATATTAATTGTAATTTAAACGAAAAAAAAGCAAAAATGTTAATTGAAAAGATTACTATTATTGCTTAATGAACATAAAGTAATAATAATGCAATTGATTTTAAAAAGAAAGTGAATTCTGCTTTTGACTTTGACTGATGCAGCTCTTAAAAAGTTTCGCCACTAAAAAAAAAAAAAAAAAAAGAAGAAGAATTTTTCGCGGCACCTTAATTTTTTTTTCTTCCTTCTTCATTCGGGTCGATCTTCTTCAGAAAAATCAAATAATTTTTGTATAATTCTTGAAAATTAATGTATCTTTAAATGCTTTTTTACCATCGCTGTTTTCACTGCCAGCTGGTGATACAAAAGTATCCAATTCTTTATTTGTCATTTCTCAAATAATTCTTGAATTTTTTTTTTTTTGTCTTACTTTCTTAAAAATATTTCACCTCTAAGTGTCTTTGAAATTCGCGTGATGTGGCTTCATTCTCAATTGATAGAAATTGTTATTAAATTATTGACAAATTCTGGAAACATTTTGAAAGATATATATATATATTTGAAATACAATTCTATCTTTGAACAGATTAAAAGAAATCATTTGATATATTACACATGGATATGGATCGTGATCTGTAGATCTGTTGTGACTAACATTGATACAGTGCAAATTATGATAATAATATCTATCTGCTATAATGTATCTAATAGTAAAGATTCATTATTTACAATAAATAGAAATGAAGCTACTCTATATATTTTAATTAAATATTGCTAATGAATACTTAAAAAAATTTAGTGAAGACTTATTTTGTTATTTAGGCTTAATTTAGTATTGTTATTTTTAATGAATTAAAAGCTTATTCTTTTCCAAAAGGAGAGAGTTTATTTTATATGTGGTGTTGCCATTTCTATTCCATTAAAATATAAATATTTCGATCTTTCAATAACTTTTATTTCGATAATCTGTTCAGAAGATTTCCAATAAACTTATCAATTCATTTATCAATTTATACTTAGATTTAGAGATCTGCTAAGCAGTAACTTAACTTTTCTTATCAGCTTGAAGTAAATTTATTTTCATAATAATTTTTTAGTCTCTTCAAACTATGCTTATGAAGCGAAGTCTTAAAACTTAATAAAATAAACTTGTATTAAACGAGAATTATTATCTACTTCCCTGCATTTATTTTTGGGAATATATAATTGTTATTTTAAAATTTCTAAAAGAAAATCCGAATAATGATTTGCAATTGCTAAAGAAAAATAATGTAGTTGAAAAATTTTAAATAAACAGTTTCAATTTTTTATTAACTTACCGCCACAAATTAACCTTTATTTTGAATTCAATTCTTCAAATCATGTTTGGAAGCTAACCAAGACATATAAAATGAAGATAAATCCTTAATGAGATTTTTTTCTGTAGTAAAGTAATAATGAATAGATCTACAGTTTCAATTAAAGTCCTTTTGTGGCATAAAAACCCTTTTGCATTAAAAAACTGCATTTATTTATCATGGCAAACAGAAATAGCTAATTAAAACTGAAAAAATTCCGAGTTATTAAAAAGAGTAAATATATTCGGTAATGTTTTTTGTTAATTAAAGGAGATTTTTACAATAAATAATCTTAAAATATATCAATTATCAAAAATAAAAAGAAGTGTATCTCTTTCTAAAAATTTAAAAATGAATGTCTATGATAATACCATTGAAGTATAAATTAAGTTCTTTGAATGAGTCTTATGATATGATTCAATGCTTGAATTAATGCAACCAAAATCATTAAAAACTAAGTTACAAATTATTTATTAGAAAAATATCATACCTTAGCTTTTCTTTAAAAAAATGGCATTTGAAAAATTTAAATTAAATATCTTCGGTTTGTTTTTAAACTTTTTTTCCTGCAAACCTGCTAGCCTAAAGAATTAACTATTTTAAAAAGAAAAAAATCCAATTATTTATAAGACACTATAATGAAAAAAATGATGTAAATATTGTTCATATAGATATAATATATTTGGCTTATCAGATAAAAAGTATAAGTTAAGTTTAAAACAAAGAACACCGAATTCATTCAAATTTTTATTCTATTTGAACCTTTTTAAGAAATGATGCGATCAAACATGATTTAATTTCCCTATAAATTATAATCTCTAAAGAAATATATAAACATTACATGACTTGTTTTATTTAACAGATGTCAGATTTGAAAAATGTGAGAATAACAATAGCTTTTAAACAGATTTCAGGGGATATTACTTGATGTCTCACCACTTGCCATCTGTCAGATTTATCAACGGAAGTAATAAAAAAATATGTTTTGACTACTCTCCATTAGTATTTATTTTAGAGCAGTGAAAAAAAGAAGAAATAAAATGGAATATATTCCAAACATTCTATAGTAGATTTCAACGAAAGTGTTTTTCAAATACCCAGTGTTACTATAATTAAAGTTCGTTTATTCGGAAAGCTCTAGTGTAGAGGCTGTAATTCTAGACGAAACAAAATTTCAACAGAATGTAGCACAAATTATGCATATGCTCTGAAAACTGGTAAGAAAATTAGTTAAATTTTCCTCCATGTAAAAATGCACTACTTTATTGCACGATTTTTGTTAGAATTTTATTCATTTATTGTTAAATCAATCAAGGCATATTTTTGATATTTTGTTGTTTGTATTTTTGTTGTTAAACTATAGAAAACACAGAAAAGGGGGAAAGTGATGACTTTATACGATCCAATCTTTGTCAACAAACAAATATCAAAAAATATCGTTCTGATGTAATGAATAAATAGAAAAAAACCTCCAATACTTTTAACTGATCATTCCATTCTGAAAATTGTGTTTTTTATTATACATTGTTGTGTCCAACCTCACTCGGAGAAAGTTATGCTAAAAATCGTCTTTCAAATCAGAAATAATTGAACATCTATTTTTAGATAAAAATTCTAAAAATAAATCCATACCCGAAAATCGGAAGGTGTAAAATCAGACGATCGTGGCGACAAAATTTTGTAAAAAAAAACAAAATGGTCGGATCAAACACAAGATTTTGTGCGAAGCCATTCCTTTACAAGTATGAAATGAAAAAATGATGTAAAAAGGTTCAGTTTTCTGCACAGAAACAATGTAAGAATAATGGAAAACTAAAGTTGGATAATATGTTCAGAACTGAATTTTAACATTCTTTTTTCTTTTTATTTAAAAAAATTGAAATTAAGTATGCAATTTTATTCAGTATAAAAAGAACTTTCTTGAATCTGATCATAGCTCTGCGTATTCAAAATGAATAAATCATTTTTGCATCGAAAGAATAAAAATTCGTTTTGTTTGGAGTCTCATAGAATCGACTCTCGTGTCTACTGAATTGTAGAATATTAGTTTCAAAATCCAAGTATAATACAAATGCTTGAATTGGTTTGCGAAAGTGCATAACATATGAACCGTAATCGAACACGAAGTATATTTTTAATGATACTATTGATTTCATTGCAACAATTTTGAATTTTTAAATATTGTATTTTTCACTAACATAACTATGGTTCTTATTAAAAATCCATCATTGGTTAGCAATCTCGATAGCAGCTCTCTTTAATTTGAATGGCGAAATGATGTTGAATGGATTTTACAAACATAATTTTTTGTAATGCTAAATGATAGCCTATAGTTGTTGAAAAATGCCCCGTCTATGAATTTTGTACATATCTGAGTGACTACCTACGGTTCAGCCTTTCTTTGAAATCGGGCTTTCTTTTATACTCCTTCATTTATTTCTTAGTTCGAAAAGAGAATTTCTCACAAATTATTTTCAACGTAAGCAGAAAAAAAAAAGTGCAATACAGTTAATACAGAAAATTAAAATAAAAGCAACAACAATAATTTAGAATTATTGTCTTGTAAATCTTTAAATTCAATAAATAATTTTATTAACCAAATTCTTAATATTTTCGAATTAATTTTGTTATTTAAATATGCTCTAATTGGTTAAGACTTTTTTGCTATGAAAATATCCAAACAATATTTCGCGAATTCTGGTATACAAAATATAAAATCATAAATACTATTCTATTACGTAAATTTAACTTGAACTTTGATAAATTATAGAGCATTTTTCATGAAGAGAGAGGGGGTATCATTCAAAAATTTTCTGTTATAAATCAATGAAAGAAAAAAATCAATTTTAGTTTCAAACCTTTAAACAGTTTTAAATTCTTAAAAAATCATTCTTCCGTTAAGTATTCTAAAGTCTTTATATTAGAACTTGTTAAACATTTTTTTTAATATTCGATAATTTTTTCAAGAAAAAAAATCATCTCTATGTCAGAATCGAAGTTGGAAAAATAATATCGCATTCAGATTATTAAATAAAAATAAAAGAATTTTTAAAAATAATTTAATATATTTTAATGAATTACTTCAATTAAAAATGATTTTTATCGATTTTTTCTTGAAAATATCAACACATGAAAATAACAGGGATTAAATTAATTTTCTATACATTCCCATTGACTTTTCATATCCACTGCTTAAGAAGGCTCGCTTTGTATCAATAGGGGCGATTCAAATTTCGGACGGTGACCTAAAATGGCTACCAGCCGGCGCCTTGCTTTTGCAAGTGTCCCCAACCCAAAGATGATCGTCAATGCTAGATCGATGACTTTAAACTGAGTCATAGAGGGAGCAAAATCTGCATTTAGTATGCTCCAAGGCAGGAAAGCCGTGTATGTAGGGGGAGGTTGGTGATAAATGTTGTCATTGTACCCTCTGCATGAGGTACGATATAGTTGCGGTTTTTTTTATCCACCTTCTAGCCCCCGGCCTTCCCAGCAATCGTTTTCTTTGTGTAGTCACGGTGTTTTTTTAAACTCCGGCTTCAGATACGAGTTGAAAAATATGGTTTTACAAAAGTTTAAAAAATTGCTTTTCACTTCTTTTTGACAGCCGTGGCTTTGTGTGAAAAGGAATTTCTTCTCACACATCCTTTACCCAATAAATGCCCGAAGCAGCGTTTGATTGTCTCTATCGGTACTAATTCTCATTCTTATTTCATCCTTTTAGGTGAATGAAGGTGTTTTTGTATTTATGAGGCTTTTGAGACGATATGAATTGAGTTTATAGAAGAATGCTTTATTTACTATTTACATTAAAATGCAACGTTACGTTGTGTTTATATAAAATGTGCGCGTTTAAGTTTATGAATTTATAAAATACAAAAACACCATGCATTTCAAGATTCTAACATTCATTTGAGTATTAAAAGTGTGAGTTGTTTTGAGCCTTCTAGCATTTACTCTATTAAGCCAAAATTCTGAGAGGAATATGAATTTATAAAGCATACAAAAGCATAATTTTGTACTCAAAGTACATTTATGAATAAAGGAAATGTCGAATGCCACTCCCAATGACTCGTTCGATATTTGATATTATTAGAATGCTCACATGCGATACAAAGTGGTTATGGAACTAAAATAAAAGACTGAGAATCGAATTATACATATTAAAAGTATATTTTTGGTTGAACCTTGTTGTTCTTCAAAAGAAAGAAGTCAGTCACTATCTATTACTAAAAGCATTCCTCGTTAATAGTTTGGCATTCAAAAAAGCTAACATTTCAGACAAACAAGAAGGTTGTTCAAAACGGTTAATACAATAAAGATTGCCTTATATTTTTAAGAATTTATATTTGTTATTTCATTTGACAATCACATATTCGATGACCTTCAGATGTCGAATATTCTATGGAGATGATAGCTTTCAAATTAATTTTATGTTTATCAGGTTATAAAATTTCTCTGTTCGGCATTTCTAAATGAATTAAAAAAATTTTACTGTATATGATGAAATAATGTTAACATTTTTCTAACTTGTCCAATCTTTAATCAGTAAAAGTATTCTTTATTTAGTATTCTTTAAAAAATACAAGGTTTTTTTTTAATTTTTAAATATAGCACTATTTATTGAAATTTATTAATTAAAAATCTTATTTAATAGATATTTATGATTATTTAGAATAAATTAATCAAACATTTTTAAATCAATTTTGAAAGAATATAATTTACTTTCATTGTTAACCATTAAACTTCTTTAATTAATTTATCAAAACGTCATAGCTGAGTTAATTACAAATTATCCAGAAATTATGTATTAATAGTGATGATTTAACCCTTAATAACCTAGAGTTTCAATTTTGATACCAATCTTTTAAACCGAATGTTCACATTATTATTAGTTTTTTTATAGGTTGGCTGTACGTATTTTACTGTTGTATAATATTCTTTCCAACGAAATTAAAAAAGAAATCAAATGTCATTATTGTTTTATTTTATCTATGACATATTACTGGCGTGGCAAAGTGAACAAGTAAACACATTTTACTAAAAGTTTTGTTGAATACAAATTTGATATATTTTCTTTTTTTGAAGAATATAAATACTTGCGATAGTAAAAACAATCAATGTTTCGCCTTATTTCATGCATAGGTATATCTGATTTCTTTATGGCGTTAATGCCTGAAGTATCAACCTGGTTTTTTTTCTAAATAAATATGTAAAATAAATATTGTGATTTTTTTAGCTGTTTTTCCCTTCATCTAGACACTCAAGCAAACACAGTAATATTAAAAATAAATCACTTTCGTAAATCAGGCTACTAAAGGTTAAGATAATTAATAATGATTAATGATAATTATTAATGACATAAATGACGATAAGAGCATGAATAAAATTTTATCAAAAATTTTTTATAGATATATATCATTTAGATCTCAACGATACTTATGAAAAATTATTTCCATAAGGCTTTTTGTATTGGTGAAGTATGAATTTCCAGAAAATTATGGGACATAGTGTACAATTAACGAATAAATCTACAAACGATCGTTTTCTTAGAAGACATTATTATGTTTGGATAGTAAATATCTCGCTGAATATATATATATAAAGAAAATCGTACATGTAGGATTTGTAATACTGCATCTTTTTTCTGCCTACTTATGAAGCCACCAGAAAAGAAATAATACGAATAAGAGAAACTAGAGATAGCAGTGAACTTGCAGGACAGGCATAAAAACAAAAGTAGAATAATAATAAAATGAATACGTCAACAAATTATTTCAGAGATTAGAAATTTTACAAATTCGTCCATAGCGTTTTTATGCGATACCTAATTATTTATTAATGTCTGAATATTTGGCAGTATTTTCCTAACTACGTTCATCATATAAATCTAACAAAACTTGCATTATAAACAGCGAATCAAACATATTTGGATAAAATTGTAAGATTTATACATATAAGTATATGATCTTTTAACAAATATAGTCTTGGGTTGGTAGTGTTTTTTAACCTATTGCTCATCTTTTCTTGGCCAGATGCTACACTTTTCATTTAAAAATATATGGTTTTATATGAAGTCATTTTAGTTCCAGAAATTATTACCTCTTGTTAAATTTTCCAATCTGTAATTTCTTCGATTCATCTGTACTATTGATAGACTTACAATTAAAAAGTTGGTAATGCCGCTGATTGGAGGGGGGATGACATGCAGATTTCAATTGTTATTAATATAACTGCCAAATAAATTCAATGAATTATAAAAAAATAGTTTATTTTACTTGTAATGAATCGTTGAAGTCATTATTAAATAAATTAAAAGCTTATTTAAGATATTTTGGATCATTAATAATTCGTTTAACTGACTATATTATATTACATTTGACAAGTTTGTAAAATGATGATTTTTAATGCTATGTTTGTTTGAAGTTTATTATTTATTTAGAATCTATTCTAGTAATGACAGTTTTTTTATTAGATAAACCATTTACTAATAATTATAGTTAAATTTTCTAGAATTTTTTCAAATTTTTCTTCAGCTATTTTACCCCCTACGATATGCATACTCAGAAATAGACAAAAAATATATTTTCCCAAAGTTATTAAAAGGAAATAAATAATTAAAAACGGAATAATTTAAGCATTTATTAAAATGTGAAGCTAAATTGACCAAGATTATTATTCTTGTTATTTCACTCATTCTTTTTTTAAAAAATTGACTTCATGAAGAAAACTGCTTTTGCCAGAAAATGTGACTGATAAATATTAAATAACTTGGAGACATTTCTCCGAACTGCAAGATATTTTCACTGCATTGCCAGTGGCCAACAAATTTACCAATTTTTTCTCATTTTCTTGATATGCTATTCTTTTTCATAAGTTGTTTTCTTATTCTTGCGATTCCACGCATTCTTTTTTTTAAATAATTGCATTGAATATGTGTCTTTAGTTTACAATAACCTTTTTTTAGTCTTGTTTCGTATTTTTTTTAAATTTTCAGTACTTTTTTATGATTTTTTCCTCCGTTTTTCAGTTTCAAATGAATTTAATTGTTTCTTTCGTTTTGAATGAATGGAAAATTAATTTATTTATAATATAGCAATAGATAGTTCTGAAAAATATGCAATGGAATTTGCACTTAAATTGGTGAAATGTCTCTTTGTACAATCATTATTAAATTCCCTTATAATGAATATGAATTTCACGTTTATTAATGATAAATATTTTAGTTTGCTCCCATACGTTTGTGAATAACATTCAGTGTTTTCTTATTTAAAAGAAAAAATTGTACATTAAATTTTTTTATATAATTTTAAAATATCTTGTTATTGAAACAAACGCACCGGTTACAAATGTTTATAACTTCCTTTAAAATAATAGGAAGTAATGAACCCAATATAAAATAATTTTGTCTTGAAATTTTGATTGTGTTTGCTGTAATCGACTTATTTTAATCACTCAGATTACATCCAAATGTTGATTCGTTACAAAGATCCATTGTGAAATATATTTGAAGACACTGAAAGTACATTTGACAGCAATATTCGAACAAATAACTCCTTTTTTCTAAAATTGCATTTTTTGTCTTCATATAAGTGTTGTATAGGATGTGTTTAACTATCTCTCACTAACTAACGATTAAATCATTATAGATCGGTATATAGGTTCCAGTTAAAATCAAAGTTTTAAAATTTCGTGGAGAATTATATTTTATGTTTCAGTAAAAGACCCGTTGTCGAAAAAAATAATTTTTAAACTTTTAATAATACCTCCACTTTGTTAGTTAGAATATTATTCTAAGTACATTTAAATGGAAAATAAATAAATAAATTCTAATTAAACTGAAGCTTTCAATCTCATTACTTTAAACCAAACAACGATCCCCTCAAAGAAGCAAAGCTAGTTGATTGGATGATTTTCCTTAAGGAAGCCATTGAAATAGTCTAAAATGATCTGAAGCAGTGATTTTCTTATACAAGACATGAATCGGATCGGAATTCTCGTACATGAATCGGATAACTTTTACTTCCAAATCCATAAAGGAAATATGGTTTTATAAAAATTTAGATTTCATGATTTTAAGTTTATAGAATATAACAACTCTTTGTTTTATTTAAGAATATCCATCAATCTTTATTGATTTAAATATTAGCTTCTGAGCGACGATAATGGATACCTCGTGAAGCTACATCTTAATTTGCACTTTTTTAAGTACAAAACAGCAAACAAAACGAAGATAGACTTACAAAATACGATACTTACGTATTATACCATCTTCACCAAAGGTTTAGTATTTCATTGGCGACGGATTTAAATTTGGCGATAAAGCTCAACGGATTACACCATTGCCGGATTGCCATATTTGGCGGTTTGGCGAAGATTTCAAATTCGGCGATAAATTTTGACAGTATAATACGTAAGTATCCAAAATATTTTCTATAATAGTGAAATAGATTGCTATTTCGATGTTGCCTTGAGACCAAGAAAAAGCGTATAGAGAAATTATTGTTTATACAAATGAGCCATTAATGTTCCATCTATATTGAGTTTAATTCTTTTTCATCCTATCGTCGTTGGAAAGGATGAAGGTTAAAATAAATTTGTAAATGAGTTACAGTTTCAACAATTTTGTACGTGTTTCATACCGTTGTTCAGAGCAAGTACAATTGAGTTCTTCTTCATTTATTAGAAAGCGCAGAAAACAAAAAATTAAAAGCATTACAAATATTTTAAATTAGCCCCCTATAGAGACCAACCTGTTTGCACGAATATTATCTTTCATAGAAGTTAAACTATAAAGGTGGAATGCATTCGATTAATTTTCTTTCGTCCTTTCATAATGAAAAACATAAATTTATTGGAATTATTTTTCTACAGATTAAAAAAATATATACTCTACGAAATAAAAGCAACTTCCAAATTAAATATCCCTCGAAAAAAAATCTTAATTTAAACAAGGCAAAAATATTCTATTGAATTGTTTGATAAAACTATGAAATTAATTAAGCTGCAAAGTTGTTGATCTGGAATGCAATTATTTGAAATTTCACATTATAGCTTTAATACGGCTGAAACATACTAATTTACAGAACTCAATCTACAACGAATTAAAAATTTTATTTACCAAGTAATAGAGTAATAGAACCAAAAATGAAAATGCTACTTCGGAATTAAGTGTCTAGAAGTATGATTTTTTAAAAAAACTCAATTTTGGCAATTACAAAAGCATTTGATTGATTGTTTGAATTAAATTATTTTGAAATTCATTAAAGCGTTAAAAACACTTCTCTCTCTCTCTCTCTATATATATATATATATAATGAAAAACATTTAAATGATTTGGTGAGAACAGATAGCAAAGTCGTGGCCGAAATCATGAAGACAGATTAAATTTTTAAGTTCGTTCTATTCCATCACGGGAGCAGGTATTATTTACAAGCAAAAGCTACGTGCCCAACACAGAACGACATAATGACGAAAAAGCTGATTAAATATTTATCCCTCTGAATTTATATCTTTAGATTTTACTAGGGATTTTTAATGCATGACAATCACATGTACAGCTCGTGTAAGGGAATGCTAGGGATCTTTTAGTGGAATTTGTTAAGCTTGCTAATTTCTGTCCCTATTCTTGGAGTGTGGAAAAGTTGCCGGCGTTTAGCTGATTCTGCAATTTTACAAAGCTTCTGTTGAATTAATTAACTAGAGCCAGTGGAATGAGTTGAAATAAAAGAATATTTTAGAATGAAGTTACTATGAGCTAAATTGAGATTAAGTTTGGAAATTAATTAGGATATATATATATATATATATATATATATATATATATATTGCACAGAAATTAAGGATCCGCGGTGGCCTGGTCTCGGTTCGTCAGTCCTAGGGTTTGGGGGTCGAGACCCAATTCCACTGAAGAAGCATCGTGTAAGGGGGGCTGTTGCACGTTAAATTCGTTCTCCCGCTGGTGTGGTGTAAATAGGGGATGCCAGCTCGGGTGTCGTCCTCGTAATCTAATCGTCGCTAAAAATTAAGATGTTCATCCCAAATCAGCTCTAATGTTGCTTTACAACGGGATTTTAAAACAACTAAACTAAACTGCACAGAGTCGGCTTTCTGGTACAGAGGTAGCACATCTTCCTCGTGTTCTGGGAGTTCCGGTTCGGAAATGTGTGCTATCTTCTGTGTGCCATCAGTGAGTATGTGTGACTGTGCCCCCAACTTAAAATTGAAAGCGATTTTACTTTCGTTTTGATGCATTAATACGACGACTGAACTTTTAATTTAAAATTAAAAGTGGCCTTTCTCTTGCCTTGACAAATTAATTTTTGTATTAAATAAAGAAAATTATATAAAATGGAAAGTACTTATCTTGAAGAATACATGTCACAAATTTCATCAAGATTGGGCAAAAATTATAGATTTGTGATGAAACAAAAAAATTCTATTTTATGTACACAGATAGATTCTGATTTCAATTCATTGTCGCAAGAATAATGATAAAATATGAGACCGAATATCGTGTTCTAAAATGAGTTTATTGGCAGCAATACACAAATTCACACGCATAAAACATACATTAATACATGAAGTAAATTATGTACAAAAGATCAGAATCTTAGATTCCATGTATATATATCTATGGTGTTGATATTATGGTGATGATGTATTTAAGATATTCACACAATAATGTAACAACGACAAAAAATGCGAGTCACATAGAAAGTTGCATCGCGGTTCAACTTAACATTTTATTCTTATTAAACTCTTCGATACACATATTCACAGTTACGTACAACAACGTCTCTTCTCGAAACGATCAGAGGAATTTAAAATGCTACGTACATACAAAATATACATTTTACTATTAAAAAAAGAAGCAAAAATATCCATGAAATACTAAAAGATATTTTTTACTGAAAAATGATGAATTTTCTTTGTTGCCTTTGAATAAAAAAATATAACTTTAAATTTAAAGGTCAAATGATTTTAAAAACTAAAGAAAAAAAGCTATAAAAATTTTTAAATTCATTTTCGTAAAATAATATCTTTCAAAACGTTTATTAGTAAAGATGAATGTAAATATGGAAATTAAATGTTAATGTAATATTATTTTTTGCAGAAGTTTAAAAGCTTATTTCTTAAATTAATTTTAATGAATCATGAATAAAAACTCATACTAATTTTAGCCTATATATTAAAATAATTTTAAAAGTTTATGTAAAAAACGTTAATGTGCAAATAATAAATAATTCAATTTATTAATCAGGAATAAACAAACAAAATTTTAATATTTTAATTCATTAATAATATTCAAAACATTCATGTGTAAATAATAAACAATTCAATTGATAATGAGGAAATAAATAGGCAATATTTAAAAAAATATTTTTAATTCATTACAAAAACGCAATAAATTTAAGTTGACTAAGTTGCAATAATTGAAAGGAATTTTGCTAAATAATAAATAAAGGTTTTTAAATAACAAACAATTTTATTTCTCACAAAAAATAACAAATAAATTAATTCGTAATTTAAACGTGTATTAGTATTAATTTTATACGATATGACATAATATTTTATAAGGTTCATATTAAAAAAAACATCCAAGAAAAATAAAATTACAATATGTAATTAATTTATAATATTCCTTTCTATCACTAATAATGCAAACATTTTTCTCATAAATATTTATATTAAAAATCCAAATCATTTTCGAAACATGAAATGATTTTAATTAGACAAAATCAATATAGTTGCCATATTGACTCGCAATTCTAACCGCCAATACTAAGCTTATGTTCAAGCTTAATTATCATTGTTTTTAAGCAAAGTACTCATGGATATCGTAAACGAAAAATTTTATACTATACAGGTAACATTTCAAAACATAAATATCAACAGAATATTCAGAAATTATAGCATAATTTCTAATATTATTCCAATAAACAAAACTGAAGACTGTTTTCGAAAAATTCTAGCTACAACGAGTGCACATTTAAAAAAAACGATGCTTTTTCAAATCTCGCTTAAGAGTTCGCAGAGTTCATTCTTCGTATCATACAACAAGCCACAATTGATAATTCAGCATCGACAACAGCAAAACAAACACAGCCACATTTCACAGAATAATGGATCTGCTTTCATCAATAAAATTCCCACAATTTATTTTAAAGACATGTCTTGTCTTTAAAGCCGTGATGAAATGGGACTTGGAAAAACTGATTGTTTAAAAATAGCAAACCATAATTTTCCCTTTAGAAACTAAGCCATAAGTATTATCTTGTCCTTATCTTAGTTCTTGTTCTATCTTATAATATTTATTGAAATATCTTATAATATTGAAATAGTCCTCTTTCTTGTCACTTCACTTAAAACTTGAACTCGAGGATTCTTAATTTCTTTATATTGAAATAAAGTAATGATGTTAATTAAAAGTGGAAATGCCAATTTAAAACGTGATGACAAGTCATTAATTTTCTTCATGGAAATAACTTAGTAAATAAATAAATGTAGGAAAGATGTGGTTTATATGGCCTTCTTATACAAAATGTGAGTTATATTGCTGCAAATCAAATCCTGTATAACACTAATTAAACAATTATGATGGTATTGTTATCTTGAAAGAAAATGCATTGATGAAATCTAAATAATTATTATACAGATCTTCCAATACAATCGTTTTGATAACCATCGTTGATCGATTCCATCATGTAGAAAGCTGAGTAGTCTTTCATGAAATTCCATCAATTCCATCAGACACATATTTTGAATTCATTCACTTCTTGAGATTAAGGGGATATGTCAAGCAACATCACAGGGTTAAAGGTGAAATGTTTAAAATGTGAACACTGCTTTATGTCTTTAAGCAATCCGTAATCATTCATAGTTCGTAACAAGTAGATATAACAGAAAAATGTAGTATTGTCTTTTCATACATTTGAAATTTTTTTTTCTTCAACAGATATACATAAAAACATTTTAATTTTTTTTTATATTACACATTGTCTTTCGGAAATGACGTTACCGACACGGTTTCCTCTGATTGGAGACCTTAAGCTGACATCTGGCAATCTGAAAAAGAAATGAACTAATCAAAACACTCAAACAGCTGAATAAATAAATATGTTTTAAAAAGAACAATAAATTCAACATTATCAAGTTGATAAAAATAGTTTTATTTTTATATTAGAATAAGTAAATAAAGAAAAGTTTATAAAATGTAGGAAAAAAACTATAAATAACATGAATTTAACGTTTTGATTCTATTTTTATCACTTTTTTTACCGTTTACAGTTGTTAAGTAGTAGTGACATTGCGAACACAAAAATGTATTTAATGACGTCCCAACGCTCGAGAATACAAATAGAACAATTAAAACAAGCAATTATAGTTGTAAATTAAAGTTAATCTAGAAAATTTACTAAAAATAGAAAAAAAGTGTATCAACGAAAATATTATTCTGATAATTTTTTTAATCTAAATAGAAACAGAATTCTTTAAGAATAGAATTTTTTATTGCCTAATTTCAATAAGAATAGAATTCTTTATTGTCTAAATTCAATAAGAATTTAATTCTTTATTGTCTAACTTCAATAAGAATAGAATTCTTTATTGACTAATAGGGATTTTTTTCTTTCACTTATGGTATAATAGTTTAAAAATCGGGCATGGTTGTTATTCTGTTTTCTATCTGTGAGGCATGAGAATGTGCCCTCCGTGTAAAATGGGGCTGTGCAAAAGAATGTGATGAGTGAGTAGCTTAGTGACACTATTGACCTTAGGGGGTGCTGCTTCAAACAAGAGCCGCTTAAAACTGCTGAAGACCGTCAGAGTACTTGTACAATGAAAATGCCATTAGTAACAACAACAACAAAATTTTGGGTTGCAGCTTTTATACGCAGGTAACAAGCATTTCAGCTTGGTTTATTGAGTGGATTTAATAAATAAGAAGTTTTGTGTCTCAAAGAGAAAAAGGAAATTCTAAATGAATGAAGATATTAGTTAAAGGAATGCGTAAAGAAATTTGAAATCAATAACGCATCCAACGGAAAGATTTCAACAAAAAGAATAATCCTCTAATAAATGCCGAGATTTACTCAGGAGAAATTTTGATTTTACAACACAAATGGAAATGACATCGACTATAATTTTCAAGCATTCATTAGATGTATTGGAAGTACGACTAAAAATTTAAACTATTTAAATAGTTATTTGAATATGACACCAGAAGTAGTTGTCTACCTAAATTTTCACACATAATTCTCAATAAAGATCTTATTCCACATCCCTCCTGTATAAAATTGTGGATCTCGAATAAGAACGCGAATGTCTTGCATGGTTTGGCGAAAGCAGGTACAAAATGTAGCTCTTTGGCGAGCTAGCGTTTTAATACAGATATCGCGGTCTTCCTCGTGATCTGGGCATCCCGGGTTCGAAACCCAGTTAAGGCATGGTTGTTCTTCTGTGGCATGGGTGAATGTGGGCCCCTGTAAAAAGGGGGCATGTAAGTGAATGTGATGAGTGCATAGCTAAGTCGTATTCTTGGTATTAGTTGGCGCTACTTCAAAAACAAGAGACGCTCTTTTCTGCTTAAAATCGTTGATGGCCGGTCTAGGGCATGGTTGTTCTTCTGTGTTCTATCGGTGGGAAGAGTGAATGTTACCCCCTGTAAAAATGGGCTGTGATGAGTGTGGCATCTTCATATGAGCTAGAAGTCAGACTTTAGACTCTTTTGCTCAGGACTCCATATCCTCAGATGCTACTGCACCCCTTCTTCCGTTCTAAAGCGGACACGTTATCATCATAGAAAAACGAGAAATTAATATTTAATGCTCTGGAAGCGTCAAGATTAATTTCTACTTTATTTAGATTTCCGAAGACCAACTTCCTCCTGCATAAAACTGTGGACCACGAATAAAAATAAAAATGTCTTGCTTGGTTTTTCGAAAGCAGTTACAAAGTGTAGCTCATTTGTTTGCTGGCATCCTGGCACAGAGGTATCGCGTCTTCCTCGTGATCTGGGCGCCCTGGGTTCGAGTCCCGGTGAGGGCCTGGTTGTTTTTCTGTGCATGATCTGTGAAGTGTGTGAATGTGACTCCTGTAAAAAGCAAAGTCGTAGTTTTGGCCCTAGTTGGTGCTACTTCAAACAAGAGATGCTTATTTCGGCTTGAAATCGTTGAAGAAGCAGCGAGTTTGTCCATGGCAAGTGCCATTAGAAACAACAAATATACTACGGTAAAAATAATTCTCAAAATAAAACAACTAACAGTACAACATGAACATAAAAACACTGTATTGACGTTATAGGTTTGTTTTTCAGTTCCGTCTAAAAGGAGGCGTATAATTTCGATCAGCGTATGAAAAGAGATAAAGCTGATACATCGTTTTTGCGATAAAAAAACGTGAACAGTCCGAAAACTAATAAATTATGTAAGTGAAGAGCAGTTTTAAGCAGAAATATTTTGTGGAAGATTACCTTACATCCAAAGCCCGTAAAGCTAAAAGAGAAATTTCGTAGGTAAAAAAATTATTATATATTTTTTATCATTTATTTTTTTAAATATCGTATACCTAATTCTCCCTACCTACCAACGCTTTCCCCCTGAAAAATTTGCAATTCAAATCTACATGCAATTAGTGGGTAAGTTTTTCATTATTTTCTTTTTTTTTTTTACAACTTATCGTCGTCTGGTGTTTTTTAATACTTTTTTTACTTTTCTCTCTGGAAAGCTTTTATCAGGTAACTGCAGATTTTAGCTATTAACCGCCTTTTTTCATTTATCCTTGGCGCTTAGGAGGGGAAGTCCTCGATTAGGTGTATTTCCTTATTTAAAATATAAGTAAAAAAAATCCACGGTGGGAAATTAATGTTTTTGCAGAAGATTCTGTGCTCACTTTACGTTAAATTTCAGAATTAAAACATTATAACATTTGCTTTTTCTGCCTTTTCTGGCATGTGTAATATAAATGTTTGTTGTATTTTTTCCCTGAGACTTTCTCCTTCTAACTTAAATGTCTTAAAATATTTTCATTAATATGTTTGGCAGAGCCTGAATCTTTATTATATATTTTTTCTATTTATTTTCCATCCCACCTTCCGTCCCTCTGCTGCTGCAATGGTTTTTCCGCGTTTAATTTAAATGCTATTAAGCCGCGGTGAATTTACAAAAAAAAAATGCAAGGGGAGGTGGGTGTAAAATAATTACTCAGAAATTCAGGCTTTTCGGATAGAATAATTATAAGAATCTAAGCTTTTTAGATAAACAGAAAAAAAAATCACAAATGGAGCTTAAAGCCTAATGAGAAGAAGAATGCAATGAAATCAGGGTGCAGAGATTAGTTATTCATAGATTATGAGTTTTGTGATGAATGATTCCAGCATTATCATATAAACGAAATTTTTATAATAAAAAAAATATCATCAATTTTTTTCCATCAAAAATTTCTTAATGTTTCTTAAATCTTCTCATTACACGCATGATTATATCAATTAATGCTTTTAATTACCAAATAAGCATTATCATGATAATTATAATAATAATTAATTAATAAATACATTCATTACGATTAAGCAAACGTTTATATGTAGTTAATCACATGCAAGTTGGCTTTTTAAGAGGGGATGATTCATAATTCGCATGGCAGATTATTGAACAGAATTATGAATATGTTACGACCGCTATTGGTAAACAGGGTGAGCAAAAAATTTTGAAATATAGGACTAAAATGCTGATTGTTTTCTGTTAAATTGATAAATATTGTTGGATAAATTGTACCAAATTATTCTTTTGGAGAGATCCTAATGATTCAACAGGAGAAATGAAAGACAAAACTTGACATTAACAAAATCGATCATTTTAGCAATTACAAAAATCATGAAAATTATAATAATTAATTAATACAATCATTACAATTAAGCAAAACGTTTATATATAGTTAATCGCTTGAAAGTTGGCTTCTTAAGAGGGGATGATTCATAATATGAATGACAGATTATTGAATAGAATTGTGAATCTTTTATGGCCGCAACTGGCAAACAGGGTAAGTTAAAAATGGTAAAATATAGGATTAAAACGCTAATATATATATATATATATATATATTGTAAAATTTACTCTTAGTTATGGAATTTTATCATTATGAATATTTTATTCATATTAATAAATTCGTTTTTAAATTTATAAAATATATAACAGAATTTGTGATAGAATTATGATAAATTTTTAAGTTTAAGTGTTACACTTTCTTGATAATGTAATAAGTTTTAAAGCTATTTCTTTTAGCTTTTTAAAAATTTCATATTATTCTTTCACGTAGTATGAATAACGATATAAATTTTTGAAACCTTTTTGAGTCCATTTCTGATAAGCTTGCTCACACACACACACAAGCATATTTTTTTAGAAAACAGGCAACTACATTCTATTTTCATTAATTAAATTTATTCTTCTATTTTCTATTTTCATTAATTAAATTTATATTTTCATTAATTTCTCAGTACCATTAAAACGTTAAAAAGAAATTTTAAATAGTTGTTTAATTTATACTAATAATTAATTACATGGGATAGTAAATATTCCAAAGAATCACCAATGCGACAAGTAAAATATGTTTTTCCCATTTATCGAAAAAGTTTTACTGTTAATTTATAACGATAATTTAATGATATGTTTAATGTCAAGTAATAGATATCATATCAAGATATCAAGTTATATTTCTTTGAAATTAGGACAAAAGAATATACCAGAGCTAGAAACATAAAGGCTTAAGTCAATAATAACGAAATATTTTACGATAAAGCAACTGTCAAATTGTGTCATGAGTAAAATTTATCATAAAAGTAATTTTTCTAATACAATACTGCTCATAATTTTCATTTTTAAAGCAATTAACACATGGAATTAGAATAAATTTACGCAATTTGCAACTGCCTTTTCTGCACTTTTACAGAAAATGATTTCGGTAAATCCTATTTTTAAAATACGTTTAAAGTAAAATAGAAATAAATGTACATAATTTTTTCATAGTCACATAAATTTATATCAGCAAAAAAACTTAATGTTCATTTCTTATACATACACAAAGAAAAAAATTCATATATCTTTGTCTCTATTAAAATGAGAAATTACAAGTTTTCTATATTTAGCATAGGAATATATATTGCAAAGTTTTATCTATGATAAGTACGTTAAAATTTATAATTATAATGGTATAAATAGCTGCTCACTATACGTCAGCAGAGTTTTATACGTCAATTGATATCCTCGTATCATGTTAATGCACTGTTACATCTAAATAGCAAAAACTTGCAAATATTTTACAGCCTGCCTTTATAACTCTGCTGATTTTGGGTAATTTGATAGGAAAGAAAAAATAATTGTGAAAAATCTCTTATATAAAGTTACAAAATGTATAAAGTTACTCCCTTATAAAAAGTTACTAAATATATCCTTTATATAAAGTTAAAATACTTAATTTCCTCGCATCATGTTAATGCACGGTTACATCTAAATAGCAAAACTTTGCAAATATTTTACAGTCTGCCTTTATAATTCTGCTGATTTTGCTATTCTGTCCAAGGATAATATGATAGGAAAGAAAAAATAACTGTGAAAAATCTCTTATATAAAGTTACTAAATATATAAAGTTACTCTTTTATATAAAGTTACTAAATATATAAAGTTACTCTTTTATATAAAGTTACTAAATATATAAAGTTACTCTCTTATATAAAGTTACTAAATATATCTCTTACATAAAGTTAAAATATTTTACAGCCTGCCTTTATAACTCTGCTGATTTTGCTATTCCTTCCAAGGGTAATTTGATAGAAAAGAAAAAAATAACTGAAAAATCTCTTATCTAAAGTTACGAAATATATAAAGTTACTCTCTTATATAAAGTTACTAAATATATCTCTTATATAAAGTTAAAATATTTTACAGCTTGCCTTTATAATTCTGCTAATTTTGCTATTCCTTCCAAGGGTAATTTGATAGGAAAAAAAATATAATTTACTAACATCCAGAGATTTTAAGAAAATTATATAGATAATTTGTTTATGCTAAATGAACTATATGTTTTAAGATTGAAAAAAAATAACCCGACGGTAAATATTTTCCTCTCCATCGATATAACAATCAAACAAAAAAATTTAATAAATTATAATTTTGAAGGGAAAAAATTAATTGAAGGATTTTTTTTATTTATCCTATTAGTTTTACTTTTTAAAAGTTTAAAACGCCATTTTATCTTAATTCTTAGGCAAGGCGGTTATTTCCGTCCGAGAACTCCCACATCTCAACGAATCCAGTCGGTGGCAAACTTGCTCCCAAGAAATTGCTTTTGAATTCCTTCTCCAATTCCTGCAGAGCTCCCGAATCTGCATATCGTGTTTAATAAACGGTTAAAAATTCAAAAGAGCTTCCATTATCCAACCGGGGCGTTAAAGCCCTTAATATTATGATCATTGTTTTTGAAAAGTTCTCAGCACTTAAAACTGTTCTGGAACTTTTCCGGAACGCGTCATAATCGTCACGAGCGAGCGTCTCATTACTTCGGGGGGACCTTTGGACCGAAAGACGGTCCCCTCCTTTTCGCAATCCAGCATGAAAAGATTTCTCCTTATTCATTCCTTTTAAACTGCCATTGTGCCAGACCAGAAATAATAGATGGATAGAAAGAGAGAGAGAGAGAGAGAATCCAGAGAGAGAAAGAGAGAGGAGGAGGAGGGAGTGAGAGGAAGTGCAACTCCCAGGAAATCATCATCGCAACTTTGTTATTATTAAAAGGGGCAAAAGTTTTGGATTGGAGGGACGGGAAAGGGTAAACTGTTTCCAGAACGGATGATGTCTCATTCTAAGAGAAATCCACTACCCCCCCCCCCTTCTGGACCATCGACATCCTATGCCGACCCACCACACACATTGTCCTCCCCCCCACTATCCACCTTCAGCTTCCAATTCTGATTGGTTCGTAAAAAAGGTTTTTGTTGAATACATACTTGGGAGTGGAAACATCTGGTTGGGGCCATTAATGCCTGGCGGTCCATTCAGATCATGAGCAATTAGTAGATCCTTCAGCAGAAATTCATCAAAGAAGACAAAATCCATTAACTTAGCTGAGGCAGAGCAGCCTCGAAGATTACTTTGGGAGGGATTTCGAGGGGTGGTTGTGCGGGGGGCAGGCAGGGATAGTTACTCGGCGCACGGTATTTAATATTTCCGCTCGGCCGCCATTAGAAGGGGAGCGACGGTAATTCATTCAATAGAATATTGAGTTATCAACAATGGGGAAAGCAGGGCACAAGAAAATTAGAGCTCGTCACCGCAGCCTCTGCCAGACATATTTCACGGCGTCTTAATTAAAAGAGATCGAAAATTTCTCTCCGCCGTATTCGCGATGTTTCCTACTCTCTGCTGCTGCTGCTCAAACTTTTCTTCTCCCCTTGCCAGAAAATGACGTCTCGCAGAAAAGATTGTTATGGCCCCCTTATCATCGGTATATGGATGGGTCTCTCTTTTCCCATTGTCTCTGACTTCCACTGCCTGCACCACAGTCCGAGAGATGAATGGGACACTGCCTTACACCGGTGTTCCCGCGCGGGGCCCGGCCCTCCAACATTTATCTTTTCTGCGGCTGCAGGGAAGGGGATGGAATCATACTTCATCGCAACCGCATCGATCCGAAACGATTTTAAATTTGAACAATTTGAACCGTGGGAGAGACCAGAAAGAGCTCCACTTGCAAAGCGGTTTTCGATGTCTTCTTGTTGAGGCAGAGATATATTTGCAATCAAGTGGAAATGCAGAAGTTTAGAATATAACAACTTACTTTCTTAATACATTTTGGTCGAGATACCGCTGGAGAAACGGAGATTTCAGTCCCACTTTTAAAGAATTACTCGATTTCTTCTTGTTGAATCAGAAATGTATTTGCAATCCAATGGAATTATAGAAGTTTAATTTAATGAAGTTAGAAGTTTCATCTTAATAAATATTACAGGAGATACTGTAGGAAAAAAGAGAATAAGTTTCATTTGCAAAAGGGTTTTCGGTGTCTTCTGGTTGAATCAGAAATGTATTTGGAATCCAATGGATATATAGAAGTTTAATTTAATGAAGTTAGAAGTTTAATCTTAATAAATCTTGTAGGAGATATAGTAGGAAAAAAGAGAATCGGTTCCACTTGTAAAGCGGTTTTCAGTGTCTTCTTGTTGAGTCAGAGATATATTTGCAATAAAGTGGAAATGCAGAAGTTTAAAATAGAACATCTTAATTTCTTAGTAAATATTGGAGGAGATACCTCTGGAGAAATGAGTTTTCAGTCCCACTTTTAAAGAATACTCGATTTCTTTTTACTGAACCAGAAATGTATTTGCAATCCAATGGAAATATAGGAGTTTAAAATGTAACATCTTAATAAATATAGTAGGAGATACCGTAGGAAAAAAGAGAATCAGTTCCACATGCAAAATGTTTTTCGATGTCTTCTTGTTGAGTCAGATATATTTGCAATCAGCTTTAAAATCCAACGTCGTATTTTCTCAATAAATACTGCAGAAAGAAGAATCATTCTTCATAAAAACCACATCTACTAGAAAAAAAATTATATTTGAACAGTCTGTGATGTGTAAGAAACAGAAGGACAAAATTGTTCTCGGTATTTTTTTAAAGTCAGGGATATATTTGCAATCAAGTGGAAATGTAGAAATTTAAAATATAATTTTTTAACAAATGTTGCAGAAGGAAGAATCATGCTTCTTTCACATCAACCAACCAATGCAGAAGGATTTTAAATCTGAACAGTTTGTACTATAGGAGAAACAAAAGTGAGTCCCACTTGCAAAGCAGTTCTCGGAGTCTTCTTGATGAGTCAGAGATACATTTACAATCAGGTATAAATATACTGATTTAAATTATAGCATCTTATTTTCTTAACAAATGTTGCAGAAGGAAGAATCACACTTCATTGACACGACATCGATTCGAAACGTTTTTATATTTGAACATTTTGTATTGTGGGTGAAACGAAAAACATTTCCACTTGCTAAGTGATGTCATCTTGCTGAGTCAGATATATATTTGAAGTCAGAAGGAAATGAAGTTTAAAATATAGAATCTTATTTTCTTAACAGATACTGCAAGTGGAAGAATCATTCTTCTTTTACAACAACAATCGGTCCGAAATGATTTCAAATTTGACCAATTTATACCATGGAAGAAACGAGAAGTAGTACCATTAGCAACACAGCTTTTGATTTCTTCTTGTTGAATTAGAAAAGATATATTTGCGATTAAGTAAAAATGCAGATATTTAAAATTTAGTATCTTATTTTCTTAATGAACAGTGCAACAGGAAGAATAATCATTCTTCTAAATCAACCAATTGATTAAAAATTAGAGCAGTGTGTGCCATGGATGAAACGGAAATACATACCCAATTACAAAGTTGCTATCGATGTCTTCTTGTTAAATAAGAACTGTGTATACGATTGAGTGAAAGTGTAAGACTTTAAAATGTAATATCTAGTTTTTCAATAAATATTTCATCAAGTACACTTCATCATAACAATGGCGATACCGAAAGAATTTTAAAGTTAGGCAGTTGATGCATTGGAAGAAAAAGGAGACATGTCCATTCGTTGAGTGGTTCTTGGTATCTTATTAGGTGAAAGTATCGCCTGAATATCGCTGGAAAAATACGACGTTTAAAAATCACATGTTACTAAAACTGATATATTCTTATTTATACTGTGATGTAAAAAAATATGTTCTTGTGTCCATCTGTTACATGATTCTTTATTACATCCAGTCAAGCACAACAGTGAAGAAAATTTATGAGATGATGTCTCTTTTTCTAGCACAATTAAATCACAATAATTTTTTAAACATCGGCTGTACAATTATGAAGAAGTCTATTAAGCAAATATTTGCGCATTAATGATTTAATTTTTTTATCTAGAAGCAATGCAACTGATATTCAATAAGTGACTAAATTTCAATATGTGCAAAGTCATGAAATGAATTTGTAATAACAATATTTAAAAAAAATTATTATTATGGACAAAATATCAAATTTGAATCTATCCTGGGATCAATCGAATAATAAATCTGATAATGAAAAAAAAAAATTAAACGGGTTATTTGCAAAAGAAAATTAATCTCTATAAGCAGAATATACTGTTTAACAGAAATCAAAATTGCCGTTTTGAAACAAAATTATTCGTACAACAGAGAAGAAGAAATTTCATAATATATCGTTACCGCAAAAGATGACTATTGAAAACAAATTAAAAAGAATACTGAACAGTTCCAGAAGCATAATTACATAACATAGACGTACCAAAAAATTATTTTAAATCTGAGGGTAAACGGATGGAGATTTTGTTTATTAAATTTTCAAGACTTAATATTTTAGACCGAATATTACTTTATTTTCCGGTAATATCATAACGTATTTTTTTTAAACGTACAACGTTTTTTGGCAACACGTACTTTTAATTTTTATGTGCTAAGATGCAAATTTGTGCGATTTGACTCTTGAAAAGTAAAAAATGTATAGCTTAAATAATGATGGGCAGGTTTCATTTCAACAAACAATTTTTATAAAACATTTTCTTTAAAAAATACATCCTAACCCATTAGAGTTTTCAAATGAATGCAATTTTTTTTTATTGCAAACTTCTTGCAGCCGCTTAAATTGAATTTTAATTCTAACCACCTTTCATTTTATGAACAATTGCATTATTAAAAATAACAAATTGCTTCTAATAAAAGGTTGACTAAAACAACCTTAACCCGGTTAATAAAATCTTTATCTTACAATTGTTTCGATAAAACAGCTTATTTTACATAAAAATACTTCATATATTGTCCGATCTTTCAAGAAATACCTGAAAAAAATTTTAACCAAAAAAGGAACTTAAATTCCACCTTTTTCTTTATTTCAGTTTAAATGCTTTTGTCATTTCTTATTCTCCTTTAATGAATCCTATAATAAAAATGTTTTTTCATAAAAGAAAAAATTATAATAATTTTTTCTTTCAACCAAAGAAAGAAACACTATTTTCACTTCGTCTTCTATTTCTATTCTAACATTTACTTTCTAATTAAGACAAACAATGATGTGATATAAAAAAATTTACATTTTAATATTAAAAAATATATTTTTATAAAATCCTTGCTCAAAAACATGTTTTCAAATAAATGGATGGGTACAATTACTGCTCATTAATTATTCACATGTAATACAATATTTATTTATCATTTTTCCCTTTTCAAATTTATTTTGATCAATTGTGAGTATTTAAGCATGGCGACATTTTTTTTTTTTTGATTTCTTCAAATAAATGTGAGGATTTGTGATATTTTTGTCTCATTAATATCATTAGATTCATATTTCGATTAAAAAACTTTATTATTGGTCATTTTTTTACATTATCTAAACTATTAAAAAGAAGATTATACTTTTTTAAAAAAATTAAAAGTGGGTGTTCTTGTTTACTTAGAAATTTTTCCATTTGAAAAAGAACGGTTTAAAAATATTTATAATATATTCGAGACACTTCAATTTATAGTTAAAAATATTAAAAAATATATAAAAAAATAAGAAAAAAATAAGGTGTGTTTAATTTTCTGGAAAAATTATATTTGAAAAAACTTTTTGAAGCCTAAAAAAATTTCAAGATTTTCATAGTTATCACAGAAATAAATTTAATTTAATAGCATTTTAAAGCAACAGCAAAAATTATAATTGGATATTATATTCTTAATTGATAAAATAATTTAAGTAGAAGCAGAAAAAATTGGAAGCTTAATTCATAAAACAGTTTAAATATCAAGCATTTTTTGGAATGCCTCTAATTTATACATAATCTCAATATCAGTACATTCATATATATTGTGATAATGATATCATGATAATGAAACTTTTCGCAATTTACACGATACTGATATCACTATTTCAAAATTTTTCACAATTTATTCTGATACTGATATCACGATTTCGAAATTTTTCGCAATTTATTCTGATACTGATATCACGATTTCGAAATTTTTCGCAAGTTACTCTGATACTAATATCACGATTTCGAAATTTTTCACAATTTATTCTGATACTGATATCACGATTTCGAAATTTTTTGCAATTTATTCTGATACTAATATTATGATTTCGAAATTTTTCGTAATTTATTCTGATACTGATATCACGATTTCGAAATTTTTTGCAATTTATTCTGATACTAATATTATGATTTCGAAATTTTTCGCAATTTATTCTGATACTAATATCATGATTTCAAAATTTTTCGCAATTTAATTTGATACTGACATCAAGATTTCGAAATTTTTAGCTATTGATAAATTATCAAAGAATAAATTGCCGATGATAATCTAAACTATGTCGTAAAAAAACATGAAGAAATTATTTCCTCCTTTTTTTTAGAAATGAAATGAATTCAATGGAAAAATTTCCAACTTATTTTGCATGCCAAAACTAGTAATAAACATTTAATGAGTTTAATTGATTTATAATGCTTGCTCAATACTTGATATTAAAATGTGTAATTATAACGTAACTTTCTTTATATCAAGATATCTGATAAAGTACCATAGTTTTCCTTTTTATAAAAAATTATTTATTGATGACAATATTATGCTGCACCATTTTAGTAATGCCTTAAAGAATTTAAAAATGAGTACGTTTTAATAAATTTATATTATCCGCATTTAATTGAAAAACTAAAAATCATTTATTAAAATTTCATTCATGCGTCTTTTTATTTACATCTCGTTTTATGTCACTCTTTTTTAAAATGTATAAATGGAGCTTTACTATATTTCAATGCATTCTCAGTTTTATGTTATATCTTAATAACAAAAATCTGTTAATTTAATGACAATTTTTCTTTAGTATCTTATTCTAAACTAACACAACAACTATGTGTCATCAAAATACCCATATGTTCAATAGGACAGAGCTTTTCTGTTCACAACAAAGTTGAAAATTCCATTTGAGTTACACCTTACTTTTTTTTAGATAAAGACAAATCAGCATTTTCGCATTAAACAACATTGCTTATTCTTCCGAATCAAGGTAGTATTTTGAATTGCTTTTGCATGCAAATACAAGTTGAATTAAAATTAGATTTCCGATTTTAATGCTTTAATTTACTAATATTAATTCCTGTATTTGTTTTAAAACATACATTTCCAATAGATAAATATTGAATACACACATACTTAATATACTTCTCATTTAATACAACATGAATCAAGTTTGTAATAAAATTCTTAACAGAACCTCCATAAAATGTCTCTGCCGATGATGAGGTGGTAGGTGTAATACAAGCTATTAAATCAATGATGGTCATTAAGAATGAAGGGCAGACATCCTGGCAGAAGTGCAGCGTGTTTTCCTCTTGATCTGGGCGTCCTAGGTTCGAGTTTCGGTTTGGGTATGGTGTTATTCCTCTGTCCTATGTGTGAATGTGCCCCTTTGTAAAAAGAGCCTGCAGAAGCTAATGTGATACGTGAGTAGCTAAGACGTACTCATAGTTCTAGTTGGCACTACTTGAAACAAGCGACGTACACTCGGCTTAAAATCTCTGACTGCATCAATGAGCTCGTCCAATTCAAGTGTCAATAAAAACAACAAGTCTGAAAGTATATATACTCCACTTTTTTCACAAATCATAGAAAAAGAATCATATGGAAAAAGATCTGAATATCCAAATGGCCAAAATATTAGCTCTTTACTGTATTAGTGAACGATTAATTCACTGATATAGTTACATGCCTTTGGCGAAATGATAGCATGTTCAACGCCGTGTTGAATGCCGATTTCAAATCTGACAATATCTGGAATTGCTAGTATTGATAGACATGTTATAGAGGGTTTCGCAAGCATTTCTTTGCCTGCATTATGTATAATGTGTACAAAATGAGAGTATTTTGAGCATAGGTGAAGCTTGAGTATTTATATTATTTGAACGAGAATATATTATCTAACGACGAATGTATTTTTCAAATAATATAGTAAGTGTCATCCATTACATAGTAAAGATTTGAAATTAAAGATCTTTTTTTTAATGAGTCAAGTAGACTTTAACAGTTTAAAAGTCTGATAATATTATCAAAAATTTCGTATCCATACACTTAAATTGAGATAGATAGATATATTAAAACAATCTCACTATACCATCACAGTGAAATTTGAAAATAATAATTTTAATTTTTGAAAAAGCTTTTAAAAGTTAATAGAAATAATACGAAGCAACAACAACAAAAAAAAAATGTGTATTCTTACCATGGCCATTGTTCTCACTTTCAGCTATTGAATTTCTTTCCCTCTCTAATTCCTGAGACAAAGTGTCTGAGAAAGAGAAGAAAATACTTCACTCATCAGTGTTTTAGAAGCAAAAAAACATATTATAACGGTCAAAGATAAAACAATAAAATTCTAAAATATTTCAGAAAATGTTTGCAATTTTAAAAATGCTACTTAACTCAAATATGGAATCGAAATTTTAAAGTATTTGACTGTGTTCGAAATGAACTTTTTGAAAAACGTTCGAAAATTGTTTTATTTATAAATATTTGCAAAGTAAAAAAAAAAGATTGAGAAAAAACAAGTATACATAAAACCAAAATATAACTTTTAAGTACCAAAAGTGTTTCAAAAATCATAATATTTTTTTGCTAGGAAAAAATATAAATCAAAATCTAGCTTAGAAATTTATCAATTGATTTGATAAAAATTTTGAGGATAGCTTAAGAGATATGTTAACTACTTCCATAAAAAATATATATTTCTATCCATTCTTTTTCTGCTGATAAATAAAACGAATTAAAAAAATTCTCATTGTGAACACTAGAACAATTAATAAATACGAATATAAAAATCAATGTAACTTCTGCAAAAATAGACAGAAATAAAATTCTAACGCTTTTATAAAGAAATCAGTACAAACATTAAAAATATTAGATAAAAAATGTCATATTTCGCAAAAATAACTTTTTAACGCAGTCTCTGAAGATAAATTATAATACAGACAGTAACGAATTCTGAAATATTTTTACAAGTTCCAAAGCAGAACACTCATTTATCATAAGATACCATAAGATAATCGGAATGCTAAATAAAATTGTTACAAAATTGATAACTCAAAGCTGTTTATATTTACTATTCATCTGACAACATTTAGTTTTGTTTTAAAAACCATGTTTTTTACTTGATTTTTTTTTCACTTTAATATTATATTACAAAAAAACATTGACGTATTGAAAGATTTATTCTGTGTTTTTACAAGTGGTGATATGTAAAGGTTATCACTTAAAAATGGCGTTGTGTAAATATCTTTCAATAAAACAAAAGAAAATCCTCTTTTAAACTTATAAAACCTTCTTAACGTTTTCAACACATTGAAACCTAGTATTAATTTACTACCGCAGAAACAACGGAAATAACCACTGTTGAGTAAATATTTACCGAAGATAAACAAACCATTCTTTAATCTTTAAATTTTTTCTTCGTATTTTTATCTTACGTTTTTAGCATAAAACTTGAACAATAAATAATATATATTTAATTCCAACTGTTAAAAAAGAATGTTTAGAAGAAGAGAGAGAGACGAAAAAAAAAAAAAAAAGGAGAAAGTGTCAGCAAATAGTACACCTGCTTCGAAAACGACAGACGATTCTTTAACTCCATTTATTCCAAAACCAATTAAAAGTTATTCCTGCTTCAATCTCATTTAATCAGACATTTTCCCGCTAATTCAAGCTTTTCAGAGCGTTCCAAATAGGCTTTTAGTGATTTAATCCTATTGAAGAAACCAGCATCCTTGGCTTCTTGATTAGTTTTACTCGCCGAGTGAAAATGCAAAAGAAAGGCAATGCAGAGTGAAAAAAGCAGTTGCCGACTTCGAAAGAGTCGAATTTACTGTCATAGCGAACACTTTTAGCGAGAGCTGAGTGCAGGTTGACATATGTCGGAGCATTGTCGCCGCATTATATTTCACAAATTCAATTACCGCACGCGGGTAGCTGCAGTCTGAAGCGGAGAAAATATTTCACTTCCACTCTTTTTTTCTTCTTCCTATTGTTTTATTTTTGGCAGTAAGTTCGAGTTGAACTTTGGCGATTGGAACAATGTTGCTTTTATTAAAGGGGCGATGAATTTAACATTTTTTTTATTCATATGCGTTAATATCATTCATAGATTAAAGACATTTTAAGAAGTTCTTTTTATTTGTGGCATTGATTTTAAAAATGATTTTATGAGTGAAATTTTTTATAAATGGTTTTTTAACCATACAAAAATACACCAGTTTCAATTTTATTATTAAAAAAATGTAACTTGATCGTCAAAAATTTCATTTCCAATTGATTAATTAAATTTACATCTTTCAATCTCCCTGAATCAGAAAAGTAGACAGACGTGTATTTTGAAAATTATATCTTCTTTCTGGGAACAAGAAAATTGAAAAGTGCAATGTATAAGACTAATGAAATATTCATTAGGTTTTTAACTAACGTAGCAAATTTTTATCTTTTTTTTTTGACGAAATATGGAAGGTAAATATTATTTCCTGTTCATTCTTCTGAAATATGATAAAACTGTTACTTTTAAAAAGGAATTAATGAATGCATTTCATTTTTTATTCTTATAACTCAGAAAATAATAATAATAAATATAGCAATTCCCTAATTACTAATTAATATATAATATTAATATAAGATAATAATAAATTTGTATAAATTAATAATCTTATTTTAATAAATAAATTTCGCTATTTATTCCCTAAAAATAAAAAGACCGCCATTAAACTTCTAGCTGTTATATTGGTTCATAATATCTTATTTTAAACCAGGGAATAGTCAAGTATATTAAAAAATTCGTTAATAATAAATCAAAAATAAAATTTTGATTACATGAATTTTTATTTATTATTAAAAAATGTAGTTCGGTAACATAACTCTCAACTAAATGTAGTTGAGTAATGTAATTTTGTTTAACATATAAATAAAATTAAACAATACAATAAAAAATCTTTAAGGAAACATCATACGAATATTAACAGTCTGAATTTGAATGTGCTACCATTCTAATTTTACAAAAACTTAGCAATACCAATATAATTTCATGACTAACAGCATATATAAAAATCACGTACAAATCCATTTAACAACGAAGAAAAGTCAATGTTTTTCTCTAAAACATCACCAGTAAACTTTTAAACAAATCTAAGTTAATTTTATGCTATAAAATAATAAAAGGAAATTAGCTGTTTTTATATGAACAGAAAGTTAGAAAGAGAAAAGGAGACTTAAGACGACGTTTCTTAACAAATTTATATATAAAATATATTATTATCAATATGCTTTTACTAAAGTAGAAGTGCATTATATGTTTATTTAGAACTAGCCGCCTTTGGCGACCAGTCGGTTCGCCAATAATAATGCCGACTAAAGGGTTAAACCAATTTTTTTTATTTAAAAGTTGGTCTCATAATAAGTTTTTCAGCAAAATATTTTTAAGCTTCAAATTTCGATAGTCATATAATTCACTTATACTATTATGTAGGCCTTAAGCAGTTTTCATATTCTAGACCAATTATTCTAGAGTAACTCTGATTGGCTTCTTTGATATCTTGATAAGGTGATCTAAAATAGTCAGTTTTTACTGAAGAGTTATATTTAAATTTTCATAGATAGATCAACTTTGATGATTGATTTAGTTGTTGGAGTACCACTTTTTTATTTAAGGACTTATTGTCTCAAGAATGTTTTGTTAAATATGATTCCCAGAGCAGATGATGTATGCAAAAATTTAAAAGTCGTATTTCATCAGCATTTTTTTCCTCAATCTACTAATTATATATTTCAATTAGACCATTTGTTATAACATTTATGTCTCTCCCAAATAAATTAAGAAATTAGATGTGGTCTCTTTCATTTATTTATATTTAAAATTTACTCTTTCATTTATTGTTAAAAAAATATCGCATTTCCTATTTATTTCATTTCATGTGATCACGTGATAAAAATTATATTTTTCTGTTTTATTTTTGGTAGTAATTAACTTTTTTTAAATCAGAACTTCTGAAAATGTGATGGCAACATTTTATTAAAAGCTGATTTTTTTTGAGATCCTCGAGAAGATAAAATTTTTTTTATTTGTTTATTTATTTATTTATTGCGAAATAAATTGTTGAAAAAATACGATTAAATTAAATGTTTAAAAATTCATTAAAAATAGAGTTTTAATTTATAGGTCAAAACATTAGCATCATTGAAAAGCTAATTATTTTAGCTTTAACTTGATGTAAGAATCAATTTTGTGCTGTAATATTTTCGGAAGTTATAGCGATAAAACGTCAAAATTTGGCTTATTTTTTAATTAATTAAAATTTTAATTAAAAATTCAAAAAAAGGGCTCCGAGGTGCACATTCCCGGCA
>JAOUZG010031484.1:323014-335308 GCA_026289955.1 Argiope argentata | reverse complement strand
TTTTATTAGTACACTATGAAGCCGTTTTAGCAAAGTAGGCAAATACATTTTTTTTTCTTTCAGAAAATTACGAATTCTACCTGAATTTTATACTGAAATGGATGAAATTGGCTACTTGTTTGGGACTAATTGTATTAGTTTTGATACTATTAAATCATTTTATTATTATTGACTCCATTTATTAATACTTTTAAAAAATCAGGAATTCAAAATCATATACAAAATTACAAACTCTGCGAATGAGTTAATTATTTAAATAATAAAATAACGTTAAAAATGTGGCAGGTAAAATAAAGTTAGCCTTCATATTTTTTTCATCTCAAGATTATAGACTGCAAGAAGAAAAGATTGATTTACGTTCTCAAAGTAAAATATTTATAAGTCGGATCCAAGCAATAAGAAAAATGGATTTTCTCCGAAATTTAAAGTTCTTATTTTGCACATAGAGTGTTTTTTAAAGTGTTTATTCTGCGACAAATTCACAAGAACAGTAAAAGCAAGACAACAGTCCTCCGAGGGACCATAAAACATAAAAGTGAATTCTATTCCAACAGCTGCATAAAATGGCCCAACATTCCAGTGAGGGAAAGAAAAAAAACTATAAAGCCAATCGGAAATATATATTTCGGGCGAAAATAAATAAAATAAGTTTTTGAGAAATGTGTGAGGAGCGCAGTTGAAAAGCGAATGAAGTAGGGTTGAACTCTATGGAGGCCTCGAGTCGAGAAAGGGGATCACCAGCTGAGAGTGAAAGTGGCGTGAGAAATCTACGACTAGAGATGTGATATAAATTATTTACCGAAAATTTAAATATTAATTTTGTTCAGAATTTTTAAATAAATTTTCAATATTTTAATACAAATTAAATAAATATTCAAAAAAATTTTAATGAAATTTACTATGCATATTTCAATGTATCATGTCAGAACATCATTTCTTGAACGGCCAGGCACCACGTACTCGTGCAAGTTAAATTATATTTTTATTAATTTTAATTGTTTCATTCAATTAGTCAATTTAGTATTGCAAACGATCCAAAAAAACTTATTCTCACATTTATCGGTAAAAAAAATATCACATTTCCTATTTATTTCATTTCATATAATCGCGTGCTCAAAATGACATTTTTCTAGGTTTCATTTGCTGCAGTCATTAACTAATTTTTTTAATCAGAGCTTTTGTAAATTCATAGGCAAAACGTTATTTTTGAGATGATCGTGCAAGTAATAAAATTTCAATTTTTCGCCTACGGATTTTCGTTGACGCCAAAAACTTCATCCCCAAAATAACATCATGTTATTTTGGGGATGAAGGATAATAAAAATAATTCACTAAGTTTTCTCCCCATAGGTTCAGTTTCTTTTGAACGATTATAAAATTCTAATTTTAATTTTAATTTTTATAGCTATTTTTTTATTAATATATTATCATGTTTGTATTTTGCGAAATTATTATTTTAGGATTGATTTTCTTCTAAATAAGAACAAGTATTCAAATAATGCCATTTTGCTAGTGTTACATAAATTTGACTTAGTGGAGTTATCATTAACAAAAATGTAATATTTTTGAGATATGTCGACAATAGTTGGTTTTTGTTTTCTGATATAAATTTTAATAAATACTTTATAGGTCTAATTTAACGGAATTTTTACTTTTAATAAGTTTACCTAAATACGTTTTCTTCAGTCTTAATATTATATTTCATATAACAATGCATCTTTCTAAAATCATATAAACAGCTATGAAAATAACGCATATTCTTTTCTATCTTAGTATTTGTTTTTCATTATTCGGTCAAAATAAAAATAAAAAATCCTTATTTCATTACATATCATTGAAAATCCTAAATCTTCATTCATTTAAATTCCAAAGAAAAAATTTATTGAAAAATAATCCAATAGTGAAACATAAAATTATTCTAATCGCAGGACTGTAATTAGTTTTCGTTACAACTGCCATTTATAATAAAAATATTTTTTTCAAGTACGAAAAAAATTGCATTTTAATTTTTTTATTACATTTATATAAATTTAGGTATTCATTAAAATAATTAGTTTATGCTTTGTTGTATAATTATATTTTCATAAGTCCTTGCCACAAATTTTGCACTTTAAAACTATTTAACACAACATCATATATTCTTATACATTTTATGAGAGGAATAATTAATAAAAAGATTAAAATTAAATCTGCAATGAATATTTCAATATATCATGTCAGAACATCATTTCTTGAACGGCCAAGCACCACTTGCTCAGGCAAGTTAAATTATATTTTTATTCATTTTAATTGTTTCATCGAATGAGTCCCTTAAACATTGCAAACGATCCAAAAAAACTTTTTCTCGCATTTATTGTTTAAAAAAATATCACATTTCCTATTCATTTCATTTCATATAATCACGCGCTCAAAATGACATTTTCCTAGGTTGTTTGTTGTGGTTTTCTGGCACAAAAGCCACTCCTGACCATGCTGCGCCAATCAGATGAGAATTATATTTCAATAATAATGAAAAACTTCCTATTAAAGACTAGAGATAGGTTAAAAACTCAAAACACATATCGATGCTTTAAAAACGTCATTTCATAATTAAAAAAAAAACAAATGGAAAAACAAAAGTTTAAAAAACGCTTTCAAATTCACAAAGTTCCTAAATAAAATTCAACAAACTAATGGTCTGTAAAAATTTAAAAAATTTACAGTGAGATTTTTCACACACGAGTTCACTCATGTTTATAGACAATGCATTAGTTTATAGACAATGCATTATTGTTTATAGATAATGCAATTTATAGACAATGCATTATCATTAGACAACGCATACTCAGGTTTATAGACAACGAATTGTCTATAACAATCATGTTTATAGACAAAACATAAACGATAATTATTTAAATTAGGGCAATCGGTTAAAACATGACGCACACTTAATGCTGTATTGCATACCGTGCACGTTGGACATGGTTTCCCAAATAAAAGATGTCTATGACTGAAGCGGACAGAGTTATAAATTTTTCTAGGTTTTATTTGCTGTAGTCATTAACTTATTCTTTTTAATCAGAGCTATTGTAAATGCAATAGCAACACGTTATTAAAATCTGATATATTTTTTTTTTTGGGGGGGGAGTGCTCGTGCAGATAATAAATTTTTTTTGTCTGCGGATTTTTGTTGACGCCAAAACCCTCATCCCAAAAGCAACATCATGTTCTGAGATGATATAAAAATATCTTCTTTATTAGAGAACATTTTGCATTAAAACGTATTCAATCTGCTTTCATATAGCTTGTTAGTCAACACACCAGTGTTGTCCTCAACTTGGCTTTCTATAAAAGGCTAGAGAATGACGTCATAATCAGCAGACCACAGCTGAGTCGCAACGCTTTTTCGGAACAGTAGCCCTAATATCTAGCGCCGCAAAAATCCCCACATCGCCCTTTTATTTCCAATTCCCTTACAAATATATATGACTCCCGATATATATATATATACACGCACGCACACATACCCGGGCTGAAAAGGCAGCGGTACATAAAAATCGTAACATCCATTCGAAAAAGGGACCGCTCGTATTTCTCTCTCGCTCTGCCGAAACGGTTATGATTATTTTTATACTTCCCCAGGACTTTGTCACTCGGACGACGGAAGCGGAACGGATTACGATATCGGAAATCCGATGAATTACGACATTGGACCGACATTACGCCGGACGATACGATTGCCGGAGACGAAATGACAGAAATGGCAGACTTTTGTCTTGTGTCATTGACTTTTAACTGGAGACAATTCGAAACGCATCATATGAAGTTCTGCTGGAGATAGACATTACGTAGTGAGACTATTCTATTCTATGGCACAGAGAGAGGTACTTTAATAGGAAAAAAATGCAAGCCATTTAGAATGGGAGAGGGACTTTTATGCCCCAAAAAGGAAATTGTGTAGTTGTACCAACTCTATAGTTGGATTGTCGACTGAAACATCATGAATGGAATTAATATCGTTATCTGACGGAACTTAAGCTCGGCAATACTTTGTTGGAAATGAGAATTCGATAAAGACGTCAAGTATATTTTATAAAATGTGCTTCTTCTTTTTACATTGTGATGTAAATTTATTGCAGGGATTGGACGCTGATTGGCAAAATCAACAATTTTATTGCAGTCTTCTTTTCATACATTGGAAACATAAATGATTTTAATTACTTAGTTCCAAAAACAAATGTCTTCTGTACTAAAAAATGAGTTACAAAGTGTATCATAGTCTTAAATCAAATAATCTCAAATTTTTCTTTATTCAGTAGCAGAAATCACCAAGGCGAGAAAAAAATTATTAATATTTTATTACATTTATTTATAGGTAATTTTTATTATATTTATTTATAGGTAATTACATGTAATTTTTATTATATCGATTTATAGGTAACTCTTATTATAATTATTTATAGGTAATTACAGGTAATCTTTATTATACTTATTTATAGGTAATTACAGGTAATCTTTATTATATTTATTTATAGGTAACTTTTATTGTAATTATTTATAGGTAATTACAAGTTATTTTTATTATATTTATTTATAGGTAATTATAGGTAATTTTTGTTATATTTATTTATAGGTAATTTTTATTATATTTATTTATAGATAATTATAGGTAATTTTTATTATATTTATTTATAGGTAATTATAGGTAATTTTTATTTTATTTATTTATAGGTAATTACAGGTAATTTTTATTATATTTATTTATAGGTAAAATTTTAAGAAATGGGAGCATATTTGATATTCTTTATAAAAAATTGAGTTCCCTTCCTTTGTTCCTATTCTTATTCAATTGTTTTTGAACTGTGAGTCATAACCTCAGATTCGACTGTGCAAAGTAATATTAAGGTCTTGGTCAGGATCCGACTTAGCCTAATTGAGGCCAATTTCTTTGGCTGGTCCCCTCTGCTTCACTACTTTAGTAATGAAGAACATTCATTAAAGAAGGAAACGTAAAATAATCTTTCTATTCGATTTCAGGGCTCCATCTGATGTGGGAGCCTGTGTCCCTGTCTTAGTCAGACTTTGATCGTGGCAATTAAAAGTTTTAAAAGGTAAACTGCATTGGAATGCGTGTATGTTTACAAATTATGTCAAAAGTAAACAAATTAGTCGTTAAATCCATACACTGAAGCAAGATAGGACGCAAAGGGGATGAGATGCGAGTGTCTAAGGACGATAGTTGAATTTAATAACTAATTATTTTAGATTAAAAAGAAGAAGCATTGGAAATTTTTTTAAAAAAATGCGTCATGATGTTAATGAAATCTCCGAACAAAAAAGGAAAAAAAATTGCACACTGATAAATAAAAATTTAACATTTTTTCCGTTGAATTTTTTTTTCATGATTTCTAAATACATAAGCAATCCAATGTTATTTATTTTGGTCACTTTTAATTGCTAATACCTAATATCTAATCTAGTCTGAATCTTTACAAACAATTCAAAAACAAATGACTTAGAGCAGAACATAAGAAGGACAACAATTTTCCAAATCTGTTAGCAAATTATAAAATATTTAACAAATAATGTAAATGAAATTAAAAATTTAACCGCATATAAGGAATTTAACCTCATAAAGAAGAAGAAACGACTTAACTTATTATTCACAAGTATACCAAAGTTAAGAAATAATTCTTCAGTAATTACTCTCATTAACAAATACAATTCGGAAATGAAAGTTTTAAAATGCATATAAGAAACATTAAATTTAATGCAAATGTATGAACAACTCGTTAAATAATGCAGCATTAAACTTCAATGCCTTAAAATGCCTAAGTTAAATTTAGTTCACAGAAGAACAGAAATTTAACAAAGATTCTATCCTGAATAATACTTATAAAAAAACAAAGAATCTTTGCATTCATTGCTTACTTCTTTCCTTCCCTTTCTTCCTAACTCAACGACTTTTTAGAGGATTGTCTTTTTGTAACATTGACATTTAAAAAAAAAGTAGTTTCTGCACTCATCCCACGTACAACTTAAAGTACAACAGAATCCAATACGAGAGATCACCCTTGAAAAGAAATGTTTTGAATTCCTAGCGAGTAAGTCCCTTGAAAACTTTTGATCTGTTTCAGTCTTTTTTTGTTGTCCGTTTTGTCCTCTCCTTTCAGCGTTCTCTGCCTCTCACACATGAGAACTTTTCGTTCTGTTCTTTTTAAGGGGGGGGGAGAAAAAGAATTCCTTTTAATCCACTTCTTATTTTTAATTTTTATTTGTGTTATATTTCGACTGAGCAGCCTACTGGATCTAACTTGAAAAAAGAAAATTCAAGAGTTGGAGAGGGTTGCTATTATTGCAAAGAAGAGGTAAAAGAGGAAAAAAACAGGTATATTTGACTTTCCAAATCAGAAAACGTTTTACAACAGAATAGACAGAGCAAAGGATATCTTTTGTGTTATTTCAAGCAATGAATTAAAGATTTCTAAAATAACAATTAGAAAAATTTCGACTTCTTTTTAAATCATTCGTTTTCTTTAAGATTTTTTTTTTCATTTTACTTACTCAGCATACATAGAGAATATATTCCTTTCCACAAAAAATATTTATCACTGCAAAGGATATTTCAGGTCTTTGATATTGAATAACTTCTTATTCGTCTGAAGCAATTGAGTTCATTGCGTGTAGTGAATTTTGTAAAATATCACATCATAAATTTGTAATATAGGCTTCGATGTTACAGATTTATTGAAACTTAGTTAAGGTTCAGATTTATAGAAATTTAGTAAACGTTTCTTTGTTAGAAAACTTTTTGGGAAAAAAAAGTGGGTAACAACTTTTAAAAAATGCTTATAAAGCAGAAAATAATGCATTTTTTGAGGTTTTAAACAAAAACTGAACTTAAACAATTATTAAACCTTTGATAATGCAAAACTTTATAAACTTCTGAAGCAACTGGGTTCATTGCGTGTAGTAAATTTTATAGAATATCACATCATAAATTTGTAATATAGGCTCCTATATTGCAGATTTATTGAAATTTAGTTAGGACATGAAAAAATTTTCATGCTAGAAAACTTTTTGGACAAACAAATTAGGTAACAACTTTAAAAGACAGCTTACGAATTGGAAAATAATTCACTGTTTGACTTTTTAAACATAAACTCAGCTTAAACAATTATTAATCCTTTGATAATGCAAGGCTTCTTAAACTTCTGAAGCAACTGAGTTCATTGCGTGTAGTGAATTTTGTAGAATATTACATCATAAATTTGTAATATAGGCTTATATATTGCAGATTTAATGAAATTTACTTAGGGCTTGAAAACGTTTTCATGCTAGAAAACGTTTATAAATAAGTTAATTTCGAGTTTATAAATAAGAAAATAATTCACAGTTCGACGTTTTAAACAAAAACTCAGCTTAAACAGTTATTAAGCCTTTGATGATGCAAGGAAACTTCTGAAGCAATTGAGTTCATTGCATGTAGTGAATTTTGTAGAATATTGCCTCATAAATTTGTAATATATGCTCACATATTGAAATTTAATTAGGACAGGCAAATGTTTTCATGCTACAAAATTTTTCGGACAAAACGTTTTGAAACCACTTTAAAAAACAGCTTAGAAATGGGAAAATCATGCAGTTTTGGACGTTTTAAACAAAAACTCGAAATAAAACAATTATTAAGCATTAGATATTTCAAGCTTCCTTAAACTTCTGAAACATTGAGTTCATTGCATGTAGTGAATATTGTAGAATACCACATCATAAATTTGTAATATATTCTTACATCCTGTAGATTTATGGGAATTTAACTAGGAGAAGAAAAAAATTTTATGCTAAGTTAAAGATTTTTCAGACGAAAAATTTTGTAACGTTTTTTTAAAGAAAATCAGTTTATAAATAATAAAATAAAGCTCTAATTGATTTTTTAAACAAAAACGCTTAAATTTCAGTAATTTTTTTTTGTAAAATATTACATAATGAATTTGCAAGGTATGTTCGTTCATCGTAGGCTTCTTAAACTTTAATCAATTAAGGAATGATAGAAATTTTATGCTACAAAATTTTCTGTCCGAAAAATTTGCAACAACTTTATAAAAGTATTTCATTTATGAGAAATTCATGTACTGAATGAAGATTTTAAAAAACTCAACATCAAACAACTATTCAACAAATGTATCTGAAATTTTTTGTTCTACGGTGATTTAACAATATTTACTTATAGAAAAAAAATCTAAAATTTTCAAGATCCTTCCTTTTTTGGTACACTATTCAATACAATCACTCTGCCTAAAGCAATCATTTAATTTACAACCAGTTATCCTTAAAAAGGTGAAAAAAAATAGAATCTGAAATCAATCAGATTTTTTAAACTCAATAACCAAAATTTATTAGCGAATATTCATAGTTTGAGGTATTTCATTTAAAAGCTTTTATAAACAATGCTGGACTGAAATTTGTGGGGGAAAAAATTGGGTTCAGATATTGTCCTCATCATCTGATCAGGGTTCAGAAGAAAAAAAAAGATTCATTCAAAAACAGCTTTCCAGTTGTTTCAATACAGTTCAATAATACAATTAAATTAAATTTGAATGATTGAATTCCCTTTGTTTGTTTTGTCGGTCAGTTTTTTATTTGCACTGTTTATTTAAACTAAATATTTCAAAGAATATTTGATAAAAGGTTTCAAATTCTCAGACTAAGCAAAAGAATTAAAAATGAGTGAGATGATTTATTTTTTAAAAAATATATTTGCAGATGGAAAAATAAGAATCTATTGAATATTCAATATAAGCAATAGTAAACTAAGCCTGATCATTAAATTTAAATTGGATTTGAAAGCAAATAGAATTAATTGTAGAAAGATGGAAAATTTTCAAAATTGTAATACGTATTTTCTTAAAATACACAAATGTCTAATCCAAATACAAACATATCCCCTAAAATTAATGATAAAGATAATATACTACAAACATAATATTATAATCACTGGCACGTTCTAAAATTTTTGTTATATAATTTTATAATTTTTAGAAGAAAAATTTAATATTACCTTAAGTAGAGTGAGTCAAAAATATTAAAACTATATTTCATTAAATGTTGAAAGAAATGTTATTATACATAAAGTAGATTTAAGTAATTATTTAAAAAAATATTTTGCGAAAAATTTTCAGATAGGAAAGTTTCGATTTTCTTTATCATCATGTAAATAAACCTAGCGCTGGGAAAATAATTGCTCTAAATATGAATCCCAACTATTTTATTAAACATTACACTTTGTATTTAATGAACTAGAATTTTTATGTCAATATTTCTAATCTTTGAATAAATAATCTCGAGTTAATTAATATTTGTAAAAGTTTTTATGAAATCCCATACATGTAGTTTTAACTAAACATCAGACTTAACTAAAATTCATCAAGACTAAAAATCTTTAATTAAGATATTCTTTGTTGGTTCTATTACGAAATTTGTTTATACATGCGTAGAATCATTATGCTAAAACAATGTTTCAATAAAAAGAAACTTTTTGTTTACTTTTTCAGTAAAGTAGATACTATGGGTCTCCGAAACCGCAATTCAGTAAAAACAATTCTCTGAATTTACTCAAAATTAACGCAAATATTTATCGAAGAAGATTTTAAGAGAAATAATCACTCATTAATCTGCACAAAAATACAAATCGTTGAAAAACTGCAAAGGAAAAAAAAATACGATGCTAAGATAGGATTTTTGAAGTAATTAATTTCTCTAAACACATAAAAGCAAATATCTTTAATGAGATTTAATTATATTTGTTGCTTAAAATCCCTAGCCCCCAAATTATTTATATTGCTGGACAAATAATATTTTTCTTAATAAATTAACATTGATTTTTTTTCTGACCTCTGCAACATAAAAACCCATAATTTTTTACTACTTCGCTATCGAAGCTTTAATTTATCCACGCACAACAAATATTCCCGATTCAAATCAATTTATCACAGGTCATGATTTTTATAAGATTGCAAGATAAAGACAATAACAAGTACTAACATTGAGAAAAAACCAGTACTACTCTAAGGGCGAAAATAATTATAAATCAATTATAAATCATTAGGTTAAGTTGAAAATTTTTAATTAAATAAGATAAATATTAAAAATATCTCAAAATTTGAATTTTTCTAAAAATTGAAGATCTAAAGATAGAATTCAAAGGAAAAATTTATTTAACTTATTTGCTTGTTCGAAATAAAAATATTTTATTTTAAATTTTGAGAATTAATACAAGTACTTAAAAGACGGTAAATATGACGATTATATTTTTGATCGTTTATTGTTTCTTAATTTACAGGTTCCTTCGGTATAATTAATATTTCAATAAATTTGCTAAAATCTGTGACAGTGTGGATGAAAATGCGAAGCTTAATAACTACTGGGCTCAATATAAATTTTTTATTGCCAGTAAATATGGTAATTATATTTCTTGTATGACATAGGTAATTTTTCTTACGTTATTATCTATAACACGAATATTTAAATTATTTTTTCAATATTATACTTTAAAAAACAGCAATTATTTTATGAAATTCCTTCTGCTAAAACAAGCAGAAATTAAGTGATCATGAGCTAACCTTTAAATCAGAGTGTAAAAATTTGTGGCTGCATGGATGAAAATGCAAAAATAAATAACTATGGGGCTCAATATAAATGTTTATAGCCAATAGATAAGGTAATTATATATCTTTGTGACACAGGTTATTTTTCTTAGGTTATTATATATAACAGAATATTTAAATTATTTTTTCAATTACAGAATTTCAGTAATTATTTTACGAAACTCCTTCTGCTAAAACAAGCAGAAGTCATAAAGTGATCATAAGATAATTTTCAATCGGTTTGCAAAAATTTGTGGCTGCATGGATGAAAATGCAAAATTAAATAACTACGGGGCTCAATATAAATTTTTATAGCCAATAAATATGGTAATTATATTTCTTTCGTGATACAGGTCATTATTTTTTTATTATATGTAATACGAGTATTCAAATTATTTTTTCAACATGAGAGTATACATTAGAAAACAGCAATTATTTTTCGAAATTCCTTTAGCTAAAACAAGCAAAAGTCATCAGGTAATCACTAGATATTTAGCAATTAAAACATCACTAACAAAAAAATATACAAGATTAAATTAAACTTATCACGATGTTTATTGTACTTTCAAGTGCAAAATCTACAAAATCGTATTCTAAAGTGTATAACAATTTTACATGCACTCGCCTATTCAAACTGAAATAATAGACTCGCCAAGACAGTCATTACTATTAGAGCACGAATGCACCTTCGGGCTAACAAAGTATAATAGGCATAGTTGGGAAGAGGGGTAAAAATAATGTACAGAAAAATAACAAAATATTGGCAGGTATAATAAAGAGATTAAGGAAACAAAACGGCAATAATAATAATAACATTCATGCAAATCATGTATATCGCAGTAAAAACGTTAGGAGCCATTAACAGCACATGGTTAAATCAAAATGATGCCAATATATAATTTTTATGGGGCTTAGCTTTTAAAATCGCAATTAAATTATAATGTTAATTATTCATAATCAAAAAGTCTATTTAAAACAAAAAAAAATAAATAAGACCGACAAATTTCCACCAAACTACCATTACACACATATAGATTAATAATATAAAAAATAAGTCAATTCCTACTAAGGTCAACAAAGAAAACTTTATTTTAGTTAATTTTTATGAAATAATTACAATTCATATAAATAATTGATCAAAAAACAGTCTCGCGAAAATAAAATAAAATCCGTATCAGTTGGCAATAAATCAGAACACACTACGCATGCGTGAATTTTCAACGTCGATTGGGGCAGCGCAAATGCGTGAATTTTCTACACCAGTTAGGGTAACGCAATACAGATTAGAAATTTTTAATTTACTTTATTCTGTTTTATTTTAATTCAAAATACTTCAAAATAAATCCGAAAATTCGAATAATTAACAATATTTAATTTTAAATACATCAAACATTTAAAAAATTAACAGAATTATTTGAAATTACCAGTCGGAAACATGTTAAGGCAAACCTCATTAGCGTAGAAAGAAAATAAACTGAAGTCTTACTCATTTGACTGTGGGGAAATGAAGATTTTTGATGGAAAAGTTGGTTTTTAATTAATTAATAAAAAAAATAATGAATTAATATTCGAAGAAAACTGTATTAAAATAAAGTATCATCGACTACAAATTTAAAAAAAAGGTATTTTAACTTGAGTGGATGAATAAAAAAAGTATTTTATTAAGATAGAA
>JAOUZG010031484.1:288652-314073 GCA_026289955.1 Argiope argentata | reverse complement strand
TATATATATATATATATATACGCTTAGTTACAAATGTTCATGAACAAAAAAAAAAGAATTACTTTCAAAGAAACGATTCTAGTTTTGTATAAAAAATGAATATTATAAATGCTTTGTCTATGGTTATAAAGAAAAACTATACCGGCTTTCTGGCACAGAGGTAGCGCGTCTTCTTCTTGTTCTGGAAGTCCCCGGTTCGAGCATAGTTGTAATTCTCTGAGCTATCTGTGAGAAGTGTGACTGTGCCCCCCCCCCCTGTAAAAAGGGGCTGTGCAAGCAAATGTGGTGAGTGTGTAGCTAAGTCATACTCTTGGCCCTAGTTGGCGCTACTTCAAAAACAAGAGACGCTCCTTTCGGCTTAAATCTGCTGCTGTATCAGCAGGGGGCTTGTCCATGGCAAGTGCCATAAGTAACAACAACAAAATAAAAAAACCTATTTGGAATGAATACCTTTTGTACCTCAATATATAAATGTTTCACAAACTTTAAAATCCAGAATTAACGTAAATTCTTATTTTAAGATGCTCTTGTCTTTGGAAACTTCCTTAAGAATAAAAATAAATAAATAATGCGTGCGCATTTAAAAATTATTTTTATACGCATAGTTACAAACTTTCAAGGAAAAAAAAAGGATTTGCTTTTAAAAATGAGATTTTAGTTTTGAGTAAAAGAAAATAAATACTACAACGCTTTGTCTATGGTAATAAAAAACCCGATTTGGAATCAATACCTTCTGTACCACGACATATACATGTCTTACAAACTTTAAAATACAGAATTAACAAAATTTCTAATTTTAAGATGCTCTTGTCTTTGGAAACGTCTTTAAGATTAAAAATAATTAAAAAATGCGTGCACAATTAAGAGTTATTTTTACATGCTTAGTTGCAAATGTTCAAGGGAAAAAAAGGGGGATTTACTTTCAAAGAAGTGAATTTAGTTTTGTATAAAAGAAAATGTATATTATAATGTTTTGTCTATGGCTATAAAATTACCGGAAAGCTACTCATTCATAGAGTTGGTTATTGTCCTTACGAATGGCGCAAAAATTAATTGTAAGTGAAAATCATTGCTTTGAGACGCAGTTGATATAGCTATCTATCATCATCATAAAACAGCGTTGGCAAAATATAATTTCGACGATTACTTTCCACTTAATAAAATCAAATTTCGTTGGTGGAAAGTAAAAAAAGAAGGTTATTCAATCCAACCTAAATCAATTCAGTCGAATCGACTCGACATTCTTTCATCTTCTCCAGAACTGAACCCAATTCATTCCGATAATCACTGATCGAGAAAAGTAGTCCTGAGATCTAAAGAAAGAAATACTGTTTAAAAGAAAGAGGGGAGGAGAGAAAAAAAGAAGTTATAGATGGGCAACCACTTCCCAGAACTGGATTCCTTCCTCCCTCCGACGTTTTTTCGTCTGCCACGTACTACAAGACAGATGGACCTTTAAGCGATTGGCAAATATCTGACTTGGCCCCCAGTTGGAACTCAAACTGGATGGTCAAGAGAACTGTCGATGATGGATGGGGGGACTGACAGACGTCGGGGAGGGTAGAAGGCGAAACATTATACGCATTAAATAACTATAGAGGGTAAGGTATTAAAATGATGAAGGGAAAGCTTTTATAAGGGAACCAGTGGGAATCATGGGAAATGGAGGCGGAATGATGCAGTGGGGTTGATGAATTAGCCCAGCAGTGAATTGTATTCGAGACTCTTTCTTTCCAGTGGTTTTTCTTGCTGTGTGAGCAGAGATAAAAAGCTGGATAAACGCGCTATAAACAGTTTGGTTATTCTGGTGGATTTAATCAAATGCTTTCTGTGAAATTGGTGGATTTTTTTTTGTTATTTATATGTATTTTTATAACGTATTCTTCAGTATCTTTATTGATGCCTGTTCCATTTTTTGAATTCGAATCTCTGGAATTTTCAAAGTTACTTCATATATTTTGTAACTGTTTTCTTCTTTCTATTAAGAATTTGAATCTCAAATCACTAATTTCCAAAAACTTTGTGGCATAAATTTTAAATTGCAGAACACAATAGTTTCGGAAAATAATGTATGAATATATTCAATGATTATTTTCTTTATATCATAATTAATAATAATAATAATATTGCCTCCTTGTTTCTATTACAAAACTATATCTCTATTTCTATAGAAACTCTCCAGATTCCAAATTAGAGTTTGCCGCATAAATTTTAAACTACCGAACACTTAAGATTCGGAAAACAATTTCAGAATATATTCAGAGATTATTTTCTTTCTATCATTATTATTTTTATTAATATTGTATACTTCTTTCTATTACGAAACTGTGTCTCTATTTCTATAGAAACTCTCTAGTTTCCAAATTAGAGTTTGCCGCATAAATATTAAATTACAGAACACAATAGTTTCGGTAATTAATTTCTGAATATATTCAAAGGTTATTTTCTTTATATCATTATTAATAATATTGACTCCTTGTTTCTATTACAAAACTATAGCTTTATTTTTATAGAAACTCTCCAGTTTCCAAATTAGATTTTGCCGCATAAATTTCAAATTACAGAACACTATAGTTTCGTAAAATAATTTATGACTATATTCAGAGATTTTCTTTCTATCATTATTATTGTTATTAATATTATCTTCTTCTTTCTATTATGAAACTATACCTCTATTTCTATAGAAACTCTCCAGTTTCCAAATTAGATTTTGCCGCATAAATTTTAAACTATAAAACACTATAGTTTCGGAAATATAATTTCTGAATATCTTCAGAGATTATTTTCCGAAAATTTTTTACCAGAATTTTTTAAAAGGTTTTTTTTTTACTGAATATCAGAATTTTTTTTAGTTAAAAATATTTCTGGAATTAGAAAAAACAAACATTCAGTAAAGGTCCAAAAATAAGTAAACAATCACACTTCAATCTACATTAACTTTATATTCTATTGCAGACGATATAGTTTCGGAAAACAATTTCTGAATATAATCAGAGATTATTTTCCAAAATATTTCAACCAGTTTTTTTACAGTTTTAATGTTTTGTTTACAGAATATAGGAGTTTTTTTTTTTTAATCTCAAAATATTTCTGGAATTGGAAACAGCACAAGTGAATACTTGAAAACTCTGTAAATGTTCGGAAATATGCAAACAAAGTATGTCAATCAGCATTAACATTATATTCTAATCAATCGCAAAACTAAACAGAAATTATTTTATCTTACCATTTCAGTGCATTTTTGCTTAGTTGGTTAATAATATATGATGATGATGATATAAATTAGGATAATATTTTTTTAAAAATTAGTAAAAGGAAGTTAGTACGAAGAACTGAAAAAAAAAGATAAGAAATTCATTATAATATAATACATTATCATCGAATGCTTAAGTATTTCTGCATTTTTTGAGATTTAAATTAACTGCGTTTCTAATCAATCGTAACAGAATATTCAACTTCAAATAAAAAAATATAAGGAAAAAAAATATATGAAATCTCAGAAACAAATCAATACTTTTAAATGATTACAACAAATTATTTTCATCTCTGAATAAACTATTAAAGAAATGAAAGGAAAAAAAAACAAATTTGTTTCATGTTTGTATTTTATTAATGAATATATAATTTAAATTTCTCATTACATGCTGAATTTTAAACTGCATTTCCAATCACTTTTTTTTAAAAAAAAAATATTTATTTATCTTCGTAAAAAAAGAAAGCTGTTTACAAAAAAAATGCATTATCAACAAAACTTGATAAAAATCAAAACCGATAAAAAAAAAGAAAAAGAAAAAGAAAGATGATTTTGCATTCACAAGAAAATTTAAAGAATCCCATGAAGCAAATCAAGATCTCATAGCCATTTCTTCTCCAACAAAAGAATTCGAAATAACGGTTCTTTAAATAGTTGTCAGTCGCACATGTTGTGACGGATGATAGAAATGCGAAATTTATTTATTTTTTTAAAAGGAAAGCAATCAAAACGACGCAAAAAAGAAACATAAATAATAAAGGATTAGGAGAATTTTGAAATATTCTTTAGATTACAAACGACGTTACAGGTGAATAGATAATACGATGGAATAAATGGAAGAACAGAACGTGAAGAGATGAGGAGATGTAACAAATAATAACGGCCCACGAAAAAAAATTTCGGGGGAAAGGGGAAAAAAATTCAAAACCACACAAAACCCCCAGAAATATAAATCTTACAATACCAGTTCGATGTTCACAGGAGGTGGTCCTGTATACGTCACTAGCTTTCATTTATTCAGAACCAATCCATAAGTTCTGAAAGGGGTTTCATTTATTCTGCGAAAACGATGACAATGCAAGCAGCGGGGGTAAAAACGGAACCGAAACTAATGAAGAATTGCAAGCACCGAACAAAAAAAAAAAAGAATGGTTTTTCGGAATCGGCATATGATATATACCAAGCATCAGCAGAAGGAAATATGGTTCAGTAACGGCAGCAAAATTGTCAAAACGAAAAACGAATTAATCGAAGAACCATTTATAACAACTTATTGCGGAAATTTTTTTTTACTAATGAGCTCAGTTATTTTTTTATTTTTTTTATCGTTTGGTTTTTTGGGTTTGGGTTTATTTATCTGTTTTGCATTTCTAGAAACAATAGAAGTATGCGAGCACACACAGAAAAAAATGAAGAAAGAAAGAAAGAAAAATAAATGGTCTCCATTGAAAATAGAAATATGTATTTTGAGATAAATTAACTTCAGAAATTGATGATTCTTTCGAATATTTCGAGAAGCATTTGCTATTTTATTTATGACGGTTTCTTTTCTTAATAATAGCTTTGTTTTGAGAGAATGAACTTTATATTTATAATGTTAAATAATATTTTTTAAACTCAAAAAGACACTTAATCAAAACTTATAAATAAAGTCCTTTTATACGAAATTAAAAAAAATTAGATGCCAAATCTAATTATCAGATGCTGTTCACAAATTAATTTAAACATAACCATCACTTTAATCTTTATTATAAAAGATGATATCACATTATTTTTAGTAGATCCGTCGTTATACTATAGCAAACAATAAAAAAATTATTCTAAATTACTTTCATAGAATTCTTCGAGTTAATTTGAGAAATATATGTATTTTACGAAATATATACGTATTTTGGGAAATATATGCATTTTTGAATGCTTCCAAACAAAATCAATGCAATGAAATTACTTTAAAAAATAAAATAAAATATAACCAAGCGAACTATATAAATTATGTGCTAAAAATAAAGTAGTTTAAATCTATATTTGAAACTCAAAAGAGCAAGCTATGAAGTTGCAATCATTTTTATAAAGCTTAAGTTCTACAACTAAATAATAATATTGTCTGATTATAAATTTCAAAATTTATTTTTATTGAATTAATTTAATCCTTTTGCTCCGACAGAGAACCAAATTTTACTAGAATTTTAGGCATTTCTATCATTACTGATGCATCCATCGCTTTTGTGTAATTTAATATCAGTACTAAACATCAGATATTTCTAAATGTATAATATATAAGATACAAATATATAAAAAATTCGAAGAAAACAAAAAAAAATATTGTTTTAATTAAATAAACATGCTACATTAAAATTTAGACAGAATTAAAATTGCTTAAACATAGATTTATTGTATTAAATTCTTTTCATATCATCATTAGACATCTTGGAATTTATTTAAAATCTTCTATTGTTTAAGGTAGAACTATAATTCAATTCAGTAAAATTAACAAATTTATACACTCATTTAATAAATTTTATTGCATGATTATATCTCTTATATTAAATCAAAAATCGCATTCGTCATAAATATATTGATAACGTTAAGCCATTAATTAGTTATAAAGAACCAAATGTTTAGTCAATTTTTAATTTTAATTCCTTTAAAATCGGTATGATCCTTCGAACTACACATAAAAAGAACAGTTTTTAATTTTAATTAAAAGTTTAATACAATATATTGGATAAAATTAATTCTAATATCTTCTAATTAATTTAATCATATCCAGCAATATGTTACATTCATAAATCAACTAAAATCGTTTCCATATTAATTCTTTAAGCATAGCCATCGTCTAAAAAGTTTTAGCTGTGAATCAACCTAATTAAATTCAATTTCAATTAATAGAAATGAAATTAGTCCATTTTTATTTATATTCTTTCTTTTTTAATCAATCCATATTGAATTTTCACTCACTTCTTGTTCTTTGTTCTTCAAGCAGTTGTTTTTCAAGAGTCTCTCGCAATTCTCTTTCTCGAAGAACTTCCATTTTGAGCTCAGCTACAGAAAAAAAAAATGAACTTAATTATTATTTCATTTCATGTCTTAATATAAAAATCAGAATAATACAAATAAAATTAAGTAAGTCCACTTTATTTTTTCAAATAATAATACTTAATTGAAACTTGCCAACTCCAAATAATGATTGAATCATAATAAACCGAACCTCAAAAATAAATTTATTATTCAATGAACTCAGTCAACCTTATCATGTGTCCGTGAGTAACATGAAAGCTGCAGACGATTTTCCCCCTTCTTTTTATCCTAACCATAACTCCTCCCTCAACTTGCGTGACTGAATCTAAAATTAAAATGGCTATCAAAGACAGAAACAAAGGGCTGTCACACAAAATACGCTCATTCATCACATTTCATTCAGAGTCCCCTCCTTCTGTGGTTTTCACCTGAATACGATATAGACACTGAATAACTCAGTTGAAAGAATGAAGGGGAATGATTCATTTCTCATTCTTTTGTTTCTATTGGCTGAAAAGAGATAATTTACTCGCTTATGGGTCATAGCTATAAAGGATGTAAAACGCTGACTAAAAAGTTGATTTCAAAGGATATTAGTTCAGTAAGAACACGAAACAAGTATAAAAAGAAATGACTAGTAAATACGTGAACAGTTTATTAACTAACTTACTGTCAAATTTATTTGTGAGCATTTGTTTTTTTTTTAATAAAATGGTGAGAATCCAATTTTTCGAAACTAGATACATTTTTGCATTTAATTTATAAAGAAACGTCATAAAAATAAATGATTTATAAAGATAAGATATATAAATGCAGTATATTATGACGAACAGAAGAACTAGAGAAAAATTAGTATCCAGAAATTCTTAAAGAATATCACAAAATAAGATTTATTCACAGCATTCGTTTATTTTTAAAGATTATGCAATTCTTTTTTTACAAAGATTGTCTAAATCTTAAAATTACGTGGAAATAACCAGGTAGAACATTTTTTTAAAAAATTAATTTATCTAGATAATTAAAATTTCGTTTCACATTCTTCATAAATTTTTATATTAGAAAATATGTCTTGATAAGAAAATGTAAATAAAATTTCTTCTATTTTATTTAAAAACTATTGACGAATCCATGGTGTTCCAATCGGGAAAAATTAGAATTTGTTCTAATTTTTATAATTTTGACAGATGAAACAAACATTTTGAGGTACGTTTTATTCACTTGTATTTTGGATCGAAGTTCAGTTTATCTGGAAATTAATATGGCGTTACAGATAAGAAAAATATAATAAGAATACTTTTTAAATGTTCTTGTTTTGCAGATTAAAGTAATACTAATTACAAAAAAAAATGTGAAAAAAATCGAGCATATATGTATATATATATATATATATGAATGTTTTCAATATACATACAAATTACCATATATTTAATCAATGGGAAAACTCAAAAATGAGATAATTAATTAAAATTATGATGCATTCGATGAATTTTCTTCTATTTACCATTGCAAATATAGTTGATACTATTAGCTGGACTAAACAAATCATGTTCAGCATTCCCGTCAAAGCAAAATATTACAGCTGTATTATTCGTTCACTCTTATTTCTAAATAGATAATTTCAATATCTTTTGAAGATTCTTTTCAAATTAGAAATGGAAACAGAGAAATTTTATCGATTCCCCATTTCTCTCAGTAGTGGTAATAAATTAATTCCCGTTTTGATATTTAATTAAAGGTATGTGCATATATTTATACAATAATTAATAAATGTCCCACTAGGTTTTCTGATAACCGAAACTGATTTATTTAACCATTTCTGTTTTTTAAATTATTCTTGAAATCTAATTTAAGATAGCAAATGAATCATTCAACAGATGTAATTTCTAAAACTCCACATTGTTAATCATGAAGAAATACAATAAGAACATAAAAAGTAAAATATTCTTATCTTCCCAATTTAATTAGATTAATAGCTTTGAAATTTTGAATGAATATTTTACATTCCTCCTTTCCCGAAAGAAATTGGAATTCGTATTCTTGTAGTAAACGAAAAAAAATGCCGAATTCAATAAAAGAAAAGAAGAAAAAAACCCTCTTAAATAAAAATATATCTTTATATCTTCTTCAACCATTTAAAAGGGAAAATAAAATGAGAAAGAAAACGAATTAAAAAGCAACGGAACCCACCTGTAACAGTTAGAAAAGTTCAGAAAGCGGTTGTCGTATTGCTAAAACGATTAAGATCCCATTTCGCTTAAACGCTCTCTTCCTTCTCTTTAAACGGTTTGAAAAGTGCTCCTTCAAACACAGAACAAACCGCAAAAGCGACAGTCTCAATTTGATTTCTGTTTCTACCTTTCTATTTCCACTCCGTATTCGTTTGCCATTCGTTCACTCCCTTCAACTCCCCTCATGTTGCTTTCCCCTCCTCTCCGGACACGTGATTAATGACGCAGCCACGAGCTCCGCTCCTGATTTGCCAGTCAATCGGTTTTCGCTTTCTTCTTCTCCCGCCGCTCCGTAAAAGAGAGAGCGAAAGAGATAAATGTTTACACAAACCGAAAGGCAGCTTTTATACGCCCCGAGTGGCAACAAGTGGGTTGTCATTTCATTTCTCTTTTTCTCTTTGCCTTTGTGTCGTCTGTTATTCCGATTTCAATTGCTGTGTGGGATTTTCATTTTTGGTTGCTGTTTTTATTTCAGATTTGTTTTCTTTTTATTTTGCTTCTCTCAGCTTTTATACTCTCTCGAGACTATTTTTCTCTGATGTTATTTTGTCGTGGCTGCTTTTCTACTGTTTTATTGCTAAGCCATATTCGGCAATGGAGTCGTAAGCGGATCTGGAGGGGAGGATGATTGTTATTTTTATTTTGCTTTTTTGAAGGTCAACAAAGCGTATCGTAACAGGTGCTGCCGTTTCTTTTTATTTCTTAATATGTCTCTATATTTGTTTTTCGGTATGCTAGATTCTTTTTAAGCTTGCAATTTTTTGAAGTGATTTTTTTAAGCACTCAGCAGAGTGGTGTGTTTTTCATCCGAGCATAAATTTATTTTTGTTACTCTTTCTTTCTTTCTTGGTTCAAAGTCATTGTAGCATTCAATTGCCGCGTCCTTTTTTTAAATGGTTAATCAAAGAAAAAGGATGGCAGAATTATTTATGATATTAAAAAGACTTTATTGTATCTTATAAATACATTGATGCTCGGAATTTTATATTTTGTATTTTTAATTTTATTAAATGAACCATCAATAAATAAAAATCTTTTAGAAAAGTTAAATCTTTATTTTATTATCATTTATTTTGTTTAAGGGAAATGAACCAACATGCTGGTAGGAAAAATTAATATTCTTTTAATATGTACTATGCAGTATGTTTGTTAAACAGGGTTAAATTAGTTAATATTCATATATATTACTTAAAAAAACATAGAATTTGTACTTATTTTTAATATCATTATCGATAGAAATTTTCTTTGGTTTCAAAGAAGGGAATTACTTTTTGAATTTTGATTTTTATAAGGCAGTGGGGCATTTTATTAAGGGAATATTAATTGCATTTTAATTCAAGCCTTATTCCCTGTTTATTTCCTTATGATAGAAAGAAATATTTTAAACCAATCTAAAAAAATGTGATTATATTCCGATGAGATGTAGAAAAATTGGATATACATACATGAAAGAAATACATAGATTTATTTAATACAGTAATTGCCTGATTATGTTTTCATGAATATTTAAGTAGAAAAAAGTAAAAGAAAAGAAAAGTGTATATACACCGATTTCCGTACAGCAGAAAAAAATATATATGAATCATACCAGTAATAATTTTGAATACAAATTTTTAATAGTTTTCACTTTTACATGCTATTTATGTGTTTCTTCAATTTAATTTCCATCTTTTTTAAATCTGTTTAGTTACTTATCTATCCCGGAAAGGAACATAAGAAGACTGAAAGGGGGAATATACAATCTTATTAATGAGATATATTGAGCCTTTATAGAAATGATGTCAAACATTATAACCTATCAAGTATATTATTCACATTTATATCCAGTGTCGAAAATTAACAAATTTTTAAAGAATGTCTAAAATAAAAGGAGGAAAATTTTCAATTATTCTTTTTAAAATAGCTACTTTTACTTTTTATGTCTTTATTTCATTTTTTTTGAGAAATTTTACATTTTAAAACACAAACTAAAAGTCAGATTCTTATAGGATACAATACACCGACTTATTTTACTAAATATGTGGAGTTTTCGTCGAAACCATCTTGTTTTTTTTAAACTCTTATTTAAAATAAACAGAAGATACCTCGAAACGGTAATTATGTTCCTAACTCTCAAGGTGTTAATTTCTTTGCCAATGTAAACTTGAGCTTATGTTAAGTAGGAGAAATTTTATCTATGCTATTACTTACAATGTTAGAAAATTACTGAATTGTAGACAGACTTACATATAATTATGCATTTGTAATATTCCTTCTTTTAAAACAACTGAAATCTGAATTTAATTTAGATCGAAAACTCAGAAATACTAAATTTGATCAGATTTAAACACACACAAACGTTGTTTTAGTAATTATTAAAGCAAGAGCTATTCAAAATATTATATTATTGCAAAGCTATATGTTGATCTATCACACATAAATATGAACCGGTAGAAAGTTAATCCTTAGACGGATTTGGTTAAAATTTGATAGTAACCGTATTTTAAATTCAAAATTTAAATACCAAATTTTATCTACCTTTTATAGTTATCGAATTCACTTGTATTTGAACAATTGTGTGTGCGTGTGTGTGCGTGCGTGCGTGCGTGTGTTAAGCCAAATAAGTATTTTCATAATTTAGAAAGGACCGAAATGCTGAAATATAAAAATTCGCCAAACTATTAAGGTCTAATTTTTTATTGATTACAATGTTTCCTGTATGCTTCATATATAGGAAAGTAAAAGCGAAACAGCTAGTAAACTCGAAATTCATTTTCTGTTTAGTAAACTGAACTTCAAAGAGTTACATGAAACCTAATATCATATATACTCGCACAATCTGTATTCATCTCAGATATAAAGAATTCAAAGAGTTACATAAAACCTAATATCATGTATACTTGCACAATCCGTATTCCTCTCAGATATACAGAATTCAAAGAGTTACATGAAACCTAATATCATGTATACTTGCACAATCCGTACTCATCTCAGATATACAGAATTGAAAGATTACATGAAACCTAATATCATGTATACTTGCACAATCCGTATTCATCTCAAATATAATCAATTCAAAGAGTTACATGAAACCTAATATCATGTATACTTGCACAATCCGTACTCATCTCATATATACAGAATTCAACGAGTTACATGAAACCTAATATCACATATATTCACACAATCCGTATTTATCTCAGATAAAAAGAATTCTGCTTTATGCCTAATTTGTCTTTTGTGATATTCTCCCAAATAATTAAAACCTCCCACGAAACAGGAGGAGAGAAAATGGCTCTACGTAGACACAAAAACTACTAGACACCGAATTATTCTTCGAAGTTTCATAACTATATCAAAGTGATGCAACCACCGAGTCTATCCCATACTATTTCATTCGATTTCGTATTTATTCCACAATTCTCCATCTCCACCTGTTCAGTAAAAGCATTTCCGTGTTTATTCCGAACAATATCCCCCCAGTTGCTCATAAGAATCCATCTGTCCGCTCATGAATTTTTACGCTTCCTGGATGTAATAGCGTCCGTTAATGCTCATAGTCGACGTAATTCACTGTACGTTTTGGTTTTCAGTCCTTTCTTTTGCCGGGCTTTTTTCCTTTATGCTTGCAATAATAATAAGAAGTAATAAGGAAGCTTCCCGGCCCGAGGCATTTGGTTAATTTAGAGGGTCTTAATTTCTGATTTCCAACCTTTTTATCCGAGTAATAAAACAGAAAATTTGGAAAACGTACCACTCAGAAGAAGGGAATTTTTTCTTCTTCTTTATCTCAGTATACCTTAAATTACTAATGAGAACTAAATGGAAAAGTATATGGATATTTTTAAAGTAAATATTGCATTAAAAAGAAACAAATATGCTATGCGTCTTCTCTATAATTTAGAGTTGCTTTAAAAAGCGAGAATTAGTGCGGGATTTCGAATGTTATAAACGAATAACCACTTAAAATAATTTTAGTAGTGTAAATTAACAGATATGTTCAGTTTTAATAATTAATTTTAAAAATTTAATAAGCTAATACATGTGAACGTTGGAATCAGAATTTAACAGAAAAAGAAAACTAATGAAATTTTTAATTAAATATCTCTACATTTATTTAATTATATTTTCAGTAAAAAAATATTTAATAAAAAGTGCGTAATAAGTTGATTTAAAAAAGGACAATATTAAATATTAAATTTTTAATTATTGCAACAAAAGCTTTAACAGAAGAAAAAAAAGTAAATTAGTTTTTATTTTAGAACTTGAAACAAAATTTCAAAAATTCTTTTGCAAATTCTTAAATGAATATTATGCATATGAAAGGGAGGATTCCAGCAAACTTAATCCTTTTTTTAATAAATTGACTTGAAATAGTTTAAAATTAAGGATTTCAAATTTAAAATAAATATTATATATTAGATCATAGTGGGCTATAATATTGAAATAGTTCTATTAGAGTATAATTATGTTCCCTATGTATCCCATTATATTCATAGGGAACATAATTAATATGAAATTTTATTATTACCATAATTAAATTTCATACTAGTTTCTTAGTTAAAAATACTTTCTTAACTTTTTGCATTTCTAAATTTTTAAAAAAATAAAAATTTTAATGGTAATTAATTATTTATCAACTATGCCATTTTCAGATTTTTTTCTTGATGAATTTTTTAAACCAATTTTTTTAAAATTTTAAAAATGATAATTCTAAAACTTTTCTACCTATTAAAATAAAGTGCCATAAGCTATAAAATTCCTTCTTGCTTAGCATTGACGTTTATATAAGCAAGTACTTAGATGAAACACGAGATATTTTTAAAATTTCTTTCTAAAGCTCACAAATGAAACTAGTTTATCTTCAGTAAACCTTGGGGTTATATCTTTTAGTTGTGAAGACAGTAGAACACGAAAACTAAGAAAATTGACTAAAAGGGACGCCTCATAATTCTAAAAGACTTGCGTTTGAGGATGTTGATATCTTTTTCGTTTTAATGAGAAACAATATTTAATCGGTTAGATTAAATACTTCTCCGTTCTATTTAAACCCAGAAACTTTCAAAATTATCTCAAAATATCCGCTTGAGCTAATTATCTGTAAAAACCTAACCAGTATTCCCTTTTATCACATTCTTAATATTTAAGGTCCAAACTTCACATGAGAGACAAACCTGCCCAATTTCAGACGATTTCTGACATAAATGGATTAAAAAGTCCACAGCTTCCGCTTGAGGAACGCAGTCCCATGCAGTCAGTATCTACCCTAAAAATCCTAACTGCCTTCAAAACCAGTGGAATCCCACCGGGGCCGCTGGCACATCAAAAACGGTCTTCTCCAACAACAGCACACCTGCGTAAAGATGAAAGACCCTCCTTCTGTTTTACGATCACCACCACACCAACCCCAGTTACAAAACCCCATAAACACGAGAACAGTGCGTCGAAGTATGGGGGTAGGTTTCTTGATTACCAATAAGGCACCGAGTGCGATTATTCGAGGCGTTATCTGCCCAGCACAGAACCTCTTGTTAATGATTTACAAAAGAAGGCTTGCAGAAGGCAGCCTCCGGCCCTCTTTTGTTTGCCTCCTAAGATCATTTACGCGCTCTTGCGCTTCTTCTTCTTCCTCCGCGAAGATGCTGAGTGAGTTGAAGTGAAAGTGAATCCGCGATAAGAAGGGGCCCAGACACGCCGGTGGTAATTTTTGGTTTCGCACCGTTGATGTTGTTCTGAGATTTGCGAAAAGGGGAGGGAGCAGGTTTTGAAAACAATGGGGTTTTTAAAGAGGGGCTCGGGAGGTACGGATGAGTTCTTTCCTGAACCTGTTCCACTGCGATTAGATCTGTGAATTCAGATTGCCCGAATCGTAATGTGGGTAAAAGGTTAACTTTGTTCATCAGCTTGATTAATCTGAATTTTATGACGGAATAAAACTGAAGTATTTATTATTTTAGGATCACTTTCCGATGAAAGTGGAGAAAGTTTTCGTTAAAAGAGAGGAATTAAATTTGACGACTTTTGATAGTATAGAAGAAATAAGTATTTTATCAATTCCATTATCAGAAATGGTGTGATAATGAACAAATTGGTTTTATTTATGCCCACTGATGTCACTTTTTATATTGTTCGAGATTGATTGCTTTGATACGCTGTGATTAATTAGTTTATTATTATGCTTGATGGGAAAAACATATTCATAACTTTTCGATTTAGTATACCTAATCAAAGCCCGGATAATTTCGCTAAGTTAGATGCATTCTAACGCAAGTAATTCACAAATATTTATAATTTAGAACATTGTCCCACTCAGAAATAAAAGTGAACTTCATTCAACAATTAAAATTATCTGATATACTACGAAAAATTGCTTTCAAAAATTGTATCAAAAAAAGAATTTTTTTTTTCAAAAAAATGAAATCTACGAACGCATATTTCAAATTATAGCGTGAGAACATTATTATTTTTAAGTCATTATTTGAATTGATAAATTTTGGTCATTCAGAAGTTTAAACCAGTTTGCGAAAACAATATTATTAAAAGCAGGTCAATCTTTTAAAAAACGCATCTACATGCATAATAATCATACCTAATAATAATGCAGAATCATACATAATAATAATGCAATACTGGTAAAAGCAGGTAATGAATGCATGTGATTAAAAGATGTTGATGAATATTACCATTTATGTTAATTGCCTACGCGATTTGAGCTTCAATTATTCGTTGCCTTCAATTATCCAAAAAGTCCTAACGGAAACAGCATCATGCTCTCAAATGATAATTATTCAATGCCATCAATTATTCAAAAAAAAAATTCTTACAAAAACAGCATCATGTTCTCATATAATAATAAATAAGGAATATTAAGAGATATTTCTATGACATAATGCAATAATTCCGCAAAATACAATGCAACATCCCGTATTATCACAGGAAAATAAGAGAAAGGAAGCTGTAGAAATATGTACGCCTTCAATCAAATAGCAAATGAATTCCGCAAGCGTAATATTTCGCTCGTTATAATTTGAGACAACGTTAGATAGAGGAAAGCCGGATCATATACTAAAAGCAATATTTTTTGCATATTTAAAAAGCTATTCTTTTTTTACTGCCTCTTGTGATCCTATATTTATGGTTATGCTTCTTAATCTTTTCTTGTGAAAATGATTCTTACTAAGCTGTAGAAGCAGCAAATTCAAAAAGAGAAAGCTGAAGATATTGGTTGGATCAAAAATCTATAATAAACTATCTATAACTTCTAATTATCTGTTTTACTTTAATGCAAATATTGACCCTTATGAAATGGAAATAAAGTTAAAATGTAACGAAATAAAAGAACTGAAATACCATTATTCATTAACTACTTAACTGTTTTGCCCGTATGCCATACGTGCATCGATTTATCGAATTTTGATATTTGTAAGTAAAAAAAAAATCATTCTTAACGATTATAATTGAATGCCAAAATTACTTCGAATTCATTGGTAAGTCAAGTATACGATGAATTTTCATTTGAACCAAAACAAGAAAATATTCCGTAAATATAAGGTGTCATCTTATTAGATAGTAAAGTAAATAAAACAAATAAGTGGTTAAACTATGGTAAATATTTTTTGTGCAGAAAAATATTTGCAAGAAAGTATTGAGAAAATGGATTCTTAAAATAAAATCGATTTCAATATATATTTTTAAAAGAAGTCTTATTTTAATATTTACTTATAAAAAGTAACTTTGCTTGTAAAAAAAATTCGAAAGTGAACATCCCCCCTTCCTTTAGAGTTGGTAGAAGTAGTTACATACTGAGATGTCTGATCACTCCACAAACAAATTTCTTAACATATTATTTGTTAATAATAATAATAACTGAAAAGTTTCCAAGCATTCCAATATTGTTATAAACTATATATAGCACATGAAATATACAGCTCATTTCCCAACTATACGCAAAGTATGAATACGGATGCTCATACTTTGCATACTTGCAAAAGATTTAATTTGGAAAAGGAGAAATCAGTTGATAAATTTCTGACGTCAATCATGCCATTGAAATTCAAAAAGACAAAAAAAAAAAACAATTAAAAAGACAAGAAAAAATAAGCACATGCATATATTTCTGCATGAGGAATGACGATAAGCTTTCACATCATCAACGAATCGAAAACAAGAAATTTTCTCAGTACCCTTAGTTAAACGAATGAACCGCAAAAAATCGCACTTTTAATATTCGCACTGAATTGAAACCTCATAATCGGTAACAACAACGATAAATTTTCGCAATACCAGTGTGTCGTTAGTTGAAAACAAGAAAATTTTTACCACATTAGCTAAACGAATAAACCTTAAAAATCAAACTATTAAAATCATACTGAACTAATGTATTCGGTAAAACCTTTAAGTAACTACAATCTATCACTAGTTGCCTTTTAAAAGACAAACTTTGGAACTTTTCGAGTTGCCAAACGAAAGAAAAGAAGTAGAAGAACAGAAGAAAAAATGCATATCCATAAATTTCCACATGAAGAACGACGATAAACTTTCGGTACAGCGATATGTAGTTAGTCGAAAACAAGAAAGTTTACGAATGAACTACAATAGTTAAATCACATTAGTTAAATGAAGCATCAGTTAAACGAATACATTAGTTGCAACAGTTAAACAACAGTTAAACGAAGCATTAGTTAACAATTCAACAGTTAAACGAAGCATTAGTTAAACATCACATTAGTTAAATGAATGAACCACAAAAATCAAACTTTCATATTCGTACTGAACTGAAACCTCATATTCGGTAACAACAACGATAAATTTTCACAATGCCATCGTGTCGTTAGTAGAAAACAAGAAATTTTTACCACATTAGTTAATCGAATTAGCCATAAAAATTTTATAATCACACTGAACTCAAACCTCATATTCGGTAATACCTTTAAGTAACTACAATCTATTACTAGTCGCCTTTTGAAAGAGAAATTTTGGAACTTTTCGAGTTGCCAAACGAAAGAAAAGAAGTAGAAGAACAGAAAAAAAATATATGCATATCCATAAATTTCCACACGAGGAACGACGATAAACTTTCGGTACAACGATAGGCTGTTAGTCGAAAACAAGAAACTTCCTCCACCACATTAGTTAAACGAATGAACCACAAAAATCGAACTTTCATATTCGCACTGAACTGAAACCTCATATTCGGTAACACCTTAAAGTAATTACAATCGAATTACAGAGCCGACGGAGCAGTCCAATTCTCTTGGTGAAACAGAATTAGAGAGCGCACAGGGGTAAGAAACCTGAAGAGAGAAAGAAAAAAATCCACCCAAACTCTTCCTTCAAAATAAAATTATTAACGCCACATTCTCATCCGCATATACAGACACACAAAAATCGCGCATTCCTTTTTCTTAGTTAACACTTAAACCGGATCAAAAGGTATGAAGAGGAAGAAAGAAAGGGGAACTATGCGGTTGCTAATCCAATAGAAAGAGATTCCCCTATCTAACACTCCGCATGTGCCGTTTGGTGCATAAGGCACACGGGGTGTGCACGCATGCCTGAACACAGTCAGATAAAACCTCTTCGCACAATGGCTTCCTTGGTGCTTAATTAAGAAAGGCACGGGGGTGTTGGGAGGGGTGGAGATGTTCGCTTGCGGTGCATGATTAAATTACTACATTTCTTTCCCCAGTTTTAAGAGAGGTTGTAAAAGATAGCGATTAGGTGCGTTTAAAAGCGCGTTTTGGGATGCGATGAAGATGAGGGTTTGAAGAGGGAAGGGGGGAGGGAGGGATGTAAAAATTGGGAAAGGGTGGGCGGAGGCTAGGTATATGCGTTGTAAAGTAAGTTATGTATGAATGACAAAGAGAGGTAAATTTGAAATTCGATTAATTTTTTAACCCCAAAATGTATATTAAAAATTCAACCTATAATTTTAGAATGGTGAAGCACTAAGAATTTTTATTCACGCCACTTTTTTTAAAATAATTTGTTGTTGCGCAATAATATGATTATACTGGATCAAAGATTTAAAAGGATAACTGAAAATCTTCAGTTAGAAATTGGTTTTACTACTAGTCACTATGTTCTGGATTGGCAATATCTATTGAATTTCAAATCCAAAAGCAAATATTGTATCTCCAAAATGTCATTATAATTCATACATAAAGTTGCTACATTGAAAATCCATATGCAATAAAAATATTGATCTACATGTATAGATAGTTCAATAAAAAATTTTGATGAGAAATATGGCTTTTCTCAAAACAAAATAGTTGTTGTTACATATGGCACTTACCATTGAACAATTTCGAATTTTTCAATGGGCCGCGGTGGCCTGGTGGCAAGGTCCCGGCTCATGAGCCGTAGGGTTTCAAGTTCGGGACCCGACCCAAAGAATCGTTGAATCGAAGACGAAGAATCGTTGTGGGAGGGGATCAGTTGCACGTTAAACCTGTCATGGTCAAATGTCCTCCTGCTGGTGTGGTGTGGTGTGAAGAGAGGGTGCCAGCTCAGGCGTCGTTTCCGTCATCTGACCATGATTCAAAATTACTAGATCGGTCCCAAAATAACCCTAGTGTTGCTTTACAACTGGAAGTTAATACAATTAAACTAAACTAATGTTCATGAAGGCATACGGGTTGTGTATAAGGGCTTCTTTATCATAAGATAGGAAAATCTCATGTAGTAGTTTCTGATGAGAATATAAAAATATTTTTAAAATTCATTAAATGAAATACTTCAAATTTCTGAGGTTGAGACGATACTAATAAGAAATTATTTCCAAATGATTAAAATATAAAGAAACGTAGAGTAATAAATTTTCAAAATAGCACAATTAAATTTTATAGTTCATTAAATTTTAATACTCTATTTCTTATGTCGATTTCTAAATCAAACTTTTGGCCGGCTTTCTGACACAGAGGTAGCGCGTCTTCCTCGTGTTCTGGAAGTCCAGTTTAAGGCATGGTTGTTCTGTGTGCTATCAGTGAGATGTCTGACAGTGCCCCCTGTCCCCTGTACAAAGGCGCTGTGCAAGCGAATGTGATAAGTGTGCATCTAAACTCGTACTCTTGGCCTAGTTGGCGCTACTTGAAACAAGAGCAAAGAAAATCTGCTGCTGTATCAGTGGGGTTTGTCCATTACAAGTGCCATAAGTTGTTGTTGTTACCTATGACATTTACCATGGACAAGCCCCCTGCTAATACAGCAGCAGATTTAAGCCGAAAGAAGTGTCTCTTGTTTTTGAAACAGCCCCAACTAGGGACAAGAGTACACATTGGCTTGCCACATTGGCCACATTGGCTTGCACAACTAATTCTTCCAGGGGGACACAGTAGCAAATTCTCACAGATAGCAAACAGAAAAACAACCATGTCCGTACCGGGAATCGAACCCGGGACTCCCAATACACGAGGAAGATGCGCTACCTCTGTGCCAACAAGTGCCATAAGTAACAACAACAAATGAAACTTTTGAAATTCTGCTACTTTTCAACAAACTTAATCGTTTCCTTTTAGCACTAGATAATTAGAAAAAGTTAGTTTATTTACATAACTTTCTAAACAAGTTGAACAGATGGGGTGGGGATTTATCCCTTACATACCCATTTCCTAATTCAAAACACAAATATTTCCTAATTCAGAAAATATTTCAGAATATTTAAAATGGAACAAAAATATGCAATCAAAAAATTTCCCGAGATGATTATGATACTGAGCGCTTCCAAACTTCATTGTAGTACTTCTGTTTATCATCAGAAGAACCTCCGCGATCTTTTAAACAACCTTTTCCACAAAATCCCACTCCACCTGCACCTCATTCCCGGGAATCCCTTTTATCACCTGCGAGAGAACATCTTACACATATCTGCTTCGATATTTATTTATTTTTTTCTCCTTTCCCAAACACTCGCCAAAATCTAGCAGCACTCGAGTCGAAAACAGAGTGAACAATCGCAAACCAACTGCGGAAGTGCGAAAGCTGCTCATTAGCATAATTTTGGGATCCTTCGCTTTGTGTTACAGTCCGGAAATTTAAAGCAATAGAAGAGGGGGTGGGGGACACGGAAGGGGCCGGGGGTGTCAGATAGATATTTTGTATGTAGGAGAAGGAACCGAAAATGAGAAAAGAGAGGAAATATTTTAATAAGGTACATTTCCGAAGAGAGCACTCAAGGGTTACTCGTTTTTTGGATCATTGACGAATTTGTGGTCGCCAATATGGGACGCCAATGGGTCATTCTTTGCTATTCTTGCTATTGATGAGAATTTATCTGTGCATTTTTTTTTTCGTTGCTAGCAGGGTCAGATTATTAAATAAATAAATAATAAAAAAAGCAACTTCTAGACATTCAGGGTCTAGAATTTCAGGGTCCCTCAAGGAATTTTTGAAGTATTTCCAGGGTAATCTAATTTTTGTTTACATTTCATTTTCAAGAGTCTTATACTAAAACATCCCAATAAAAATTAAATATTAATCAAATTTAAGAGCATTACTTATTATGCTTCAAATTATTATTATTTCTTTATGTTTCAAATACACTTGCAAATTAATCTGGGATTTTTTTATTCATTCATTTATTATTATTATTATTAATTTTTCTGCTAGTCATCTGTTGCTCTATTTTACAGTTTTTAAAATCATTGTATACAATATAAGATTACTAAAACGCGTATAAAAAGTTTTTTATTTGTTTTTTTATAAATATTTTGCTTAAAAATAACTATAAATCTAAATAGAACAATTTCTATATATTAGATACTGAAATAACCAGCAACTCTGCAGAAAATAATCGGCAATAAAATGTTTTATAATTTTAGTTTGTCGCAATATTTGTTATTTAAAAACTGCTTATATCCCTATGAAATGAAAAAGCAATAAAAATAATTGATTTTGTTAGTCTAAAAGCGAAAGAAAGATTGACATTTCTATTGACCAATAGCCTCAGCAGAGCTAAATCTGTGCTTGATTGCCAAATAAATTGGCCAATGGCTCAGTAGAATATATGTAAAAATCTCAAATTTTGTTATATTAATGTGTAAATATTTATTTCAATAATTAATCTTATAAATCAATACAACAAATCAAATAAACTAAATACTCTTTCAAATATCAAACGGTACTTTTTTATTAATATTTTTAAGCAATTTAAAGTATATTTTTGAAGAATTCCTCAATAATTATATTTAATTAAATATAACACAAAATAAGCTAGCTTTTTTTACCAATACAAACTGCTTTTTAAATACAAATATTTATTTTTCATGATTAAATATGTAATTAATATAATGCACCAATTTAGTAAAGAATGAAGTAGTCAAAATTTTAGATTTAATAAATAATAAAGTAACTTCATAATTTATTAACATTAATAATGACTTAAAATGTATTATTACGCTATTCGTTAATTCATGTTTGATGTCACATTAAAAAAATTTCCAAACTTTAACAGTAAATCGAAATTAAAGAAAGTAAAAAGACAAAATATTTGAAATTTTTAGAGATAAAAAACACAATAAGGGAACTTTTTTTATAATTTATGAGCAAATATAGATTTAAAATAAGTCATATATACATATATATATATATATATATATATATATATATATTTCATGTACTCACCCATTCATGCTCTTGATAATCATTTACAGAATATATAGGTTTATTTACTTTTGTTTAGTCTTAGAAATGTAAGTAAATCAAAAATATAACTTTTGAATAAATCATTTAATTTTAATCAGAAGTCTTATAAATCATAATTGACTATAAATTCATTCATAATAAAAAAAATCTGTGCTTTAGACCAAGTTTATACAAAAATGGACATGAATCCTTTATCAGTGATTAATAAAAAAGTTAACTTTTTTTTTTTGCTCATTTTTCCTCTTAGTAATATTGAGAAATTCATCAGAACTAATCTTTGTAAGGGATTTTGGAACATCTTATGGGATTTCAAATATAGTTGAAGTTATAAAAATTAAAAAATATTTTAATAGTTTATAAATAATTTTAAAAAATTCCAAAATTTATCTAATTTTTTAATGTAGATAAATATAAAATGCGAAGTAGCATAGCCAACTACTAAAAAAAAGACCGAATTATAAATTAAATTAAATTTGTATTATGCCTGTGAGACACTGAACATAGTAAAATAATCTTTCTAATTAATTAATTTTGAAAAAATACCAAAATTTTACTTTTTTTAAAGTAAATAACGAAATACAACTAAAAAAAAAGATGGAATTACAAATTAAATTAAATTTTTTATTTTGCCTGTGAGACACTGAACATAGTAAAATAATCTTTCTAATGAATTAATTTTGAAGAATTACAAAATTTTACTTTTTTTTAAAAATAAATAACTAAATTGCGAAGAAATATAGTCAACTACTAAAAAAATTCATACCCTGATTTCAAATTGAATTGAAAACATCCTTTCTAATATCAAAATGATCTTTTTCCGACAAAAACATGTCTGAAGGCACCCTATATCGCCAAATGTGGGGCCCTGTCCCCTGGCTTTTATCCGCGGGTAGAGCAATGGAAAAGCGCGTCTTTTACGAGGGGTCGTAAAAGGCGGTCGTGAAGGAGTTTACGAGGCGGTTGATGGCAGCGATCGCACGCCAAGCCTGATGAAGAGCTTTTCACACGAGTTTTCATTTTGTGTACTTTGCTTTTAATGAGGCCCCGCTGCCCCTTGTTATCTGCACCCCACCTCGCCGGCCCATATCCAGATTAGTCCGCCAGATCAAATCTTGCTTCCAAATTGAGCTGGATTCGAGAATAAGGAGTCTCTTCACTTGAAAATGAAAGCTACTTCTCCCCTACTACAATCTTTTTTTTCCCCTTCCGCAGTGAGAAGGAAATTTGTTAGTTTGTTTACTTGCTTTTTGAAATCGTCTGCAATATGTGTTTCGTTCTTTTTTTGTGAGTGTGTTATGTATACGGATATGTATGGTCTATCTTCTTTTTAAACCAAATTATTCTCTCTCTCTCTCTCTTTTTACGTAGGAGAAAAACTGCAGTAAGAATGAAATGAATAATCAAGACTATAAAGGATAGAAGATGCGACAGTAAATTTCGTTTGTTTTGTACATTCGTATATGTTCGGGTTTCTTTTTCCCTTCTTTTCTTCGTTATTTTTTGTGTTGTGCATTCCCGTGTACTTATTTTACGAATCTAAAAGCGAGATTAGAGATAGCTTTCTCTTAGTCATAAAAGAAGCCCTTCGTAAATTTTCTCTTAAAAGGTTTTAAAAGCAGACAAGTTTGTTAATTAAAATGGTTATATTTTTTAAATATTATAAAAACAATATTATCTATTGAATGAGGAACATCTCATTTAAGTAGATCATAAAATTTATACCAATAATTTATTTGTTTGATTGTGGCTGTGTTGTGACATTTGTTTTTATTTCGCAATTATTGCCTAATGCATTGTAAATTTTTTTGTAACTTTCAAAATTTTTCATTAATTCTTTCTTCTATATAAAAACTTATACATGCGCTCTAAATTATCGTTATCATTAAAACCATTTAAACATTTTTAGTGTTATATACTAGTAACCAAGATAGAAATGGCGGCGATTACAGTTATTTGTGAATGTGTGGAAAATATTATATTGACACAAATGTTATGTTTCATCTTATTTTACTCGTAGAAAAATATCAATGCGAAGGATATTGTAGGAATCCTCGATTAAAATTATGTGCAGAAACACTATGATGTGTAAAAAATTAATAAAATGCTTCACATAATGATAGATTTGAAAACATGAAGAATACGTAAGGAATAAATTCAGATACAATGCTTTTGCAATTGCCAATTTCACAAAGTATCGTAACAAAAACAATTAGCACACCTACATAATAAATATTGCCGAATTGTGTGCTTTATATGAGATACAAAAAGACAAATCAAAGTTAAATTGAAAAATTCACCATTTTTTTTTAATAAAATGGTAAAAGTGGAAAAAAAGAAAGACAATAATATATTCTACAAATATGAAGGCAGTCATTTACTCCAGGGGTTCATATCTTCCAGGGTTATATCTAAAAATCTCTACCCAAATTTCATTTGTACAACCATTTAACAGGTTTTGAGCATGCTTTTTCGTAAGTTTCAATTAGCTTATTTATAGATGAGAAGCTGCTTTTATTTTACAGTTACAAATCTGACATGCTTTTCGTAAGTTTCAATTAGCTTATCTATAAATGAGAAGCAGCTTTTATTTTGCAGTAACACATTTGACATTCTTTTTCGTAAATTTCAATTAGTTTATCTATAAATGCGAAGCAGCTTTTATTTTGCATTTACAAATTTGACATTCTTTTGCGTAAATTTCAATTAGTTTATCTATAAATGAGAAGCTGCTTTTATTTTGCAGTAACAAATTTGACATTCTTTTTCGTAAATTTCAATTAGCTTATTTACAAATGAGAAGCTGCTTTTATTTTGTAGTTGCAAATTTGACAATGGATTCGGTGAAGTGGCCAATACCTTTCTCGATGTTGATCTGTCGCTCCTGCTGCCTAGCGTTGTCGGCAGCCACCTTGAGTAGGCCTTGAATGTTCCGGAGGAGTGTTTCGATAGAAGAAACCACTTGACCGGTCGGGGATCCGCCGTCCACTGTGAGGTGACTGAATGGAAACATTTGACTAGGAGCCAATCGCTCGCCGTTGGCTGTGCTGCTCACGTCAGGGTGGTCACTGAAATCTACAGTCGACACAAGACAAGGATTAGGCCAAGTGTCACGCTTGAATTTTCAGTTCATGTTATTAACGAAAAAAATTATTAAATAAACATAGTAATATACCAAAGATATGTTGATAATAAACTAATCATAGGTTTAGCCTGAAGTTTAAAAAAAGATTTTTGCTTTCAATGTTTTTTAAAATGTAAGTAATTATCGAAATGATTACTGTGTGTGTGCGTGTTTCAAAATA
>JAOUZG010031484.1:269511-281168 GCA_026289955.1 Argiope argentata | reverse complement strand
TATTCAGTAAGGAGATGTTTGTTAACTAAGATCAGTACATAATTTGAAATGGCATTATGATTTTATTTTTAGGTTTACTTCAAGGACTTGTATATTCCTTTTGAATTTAAAAAATTTATTCTATTCAAAATGTCCTAAATGTAAAGGAAAATAAAGATAAATTTTGATATTTAAGTATTCTTTTGTGTAAAAAATGTCATGAAAATTTATTTCCGATTCTATATTAATAACCATCTATCATAATATCATATGTTCACTAAACAAACAATTAAAATATGATGCGGGATTTTGAAACTAATCATAATCGTTAATTCATTAAAGATCTGAATAAATGCTACCTTTGAAGACTTTTTCTTTTCTTCGATGCTTATTGATTTTAGAATTCCAAAAGGAATTTTCTAAATTTATCAATTTGAAATATATGAAGAAAAATAACTAATGTGATTATCATTAATGTCATTATCTTCTTGTTTAATATTAATTCATATTAAGTAAAAAAACTGATTATTTTTGGTACAATGTGATAAATTGAACCTATACAATTATAAGACAAAACATATACTAAGAATGCTAGCCATAAAATAAATATAGAATTTTCAAAATTTTGAATTTTTTTTAGTGTAGAAACGAATATTCATTTTTAAAAAATTGTGGAGATTTTACTTAGAAGAGGGGTGATATGAAATAAGCAAAAGACAACTTTTACTGGTATTTTTTTTGTTGGCCAAGTTTTTCTCGCAGCTACCCTTTTTCGGTGTTGCCATTCATTTTCTTATTGATTGGTTCTAATTTCTTACATTCGAAATATGTTTGATATTTTGATATTTTAATTATGAAAGATTCAACAAAATCATCTTTCTTTACACTGGTATTTTAGTTAAATATAAAAATAGCGAGAGCATGAACAAATCCGTGGAACGTTTTTGTATTCGAAAATGGACAGGCGGTTTATATATGAGCAGTAAAAATACCGGTTTAAAACAAGAGAGAGAGAGAGAGAGTATGTTCTCCGAAGCGCTTTCTATGAACCTTCGACAAATAAATGAAGACTCTGAGAGTTGTCAGAATGTGACGATTGAACTCACATGAGAGTTTTCAGTCGCATAATAAAGAAGCCCCTAAATGGATCTCGTTTGCCTTCATGTGAATTAGTTTAGTTTAGTCATATTAACGTCCCCTTGTAAAGCAAGACTAAAGGTATTTTAGGACGGAACTCGTAATTTTGAACCACGATCAGAGGACGAGGACGACACCTGAGCTGGTATCCCCCTCTCCCCATCACACCAGCGGGAGGACGTTTGACCCTGACGTATTTAACATGCAACATTTCGCTTACACGACGGTTCTTCGATAGAATCGGGTCTCACACCTCAAACCCTACGACTCACGAGTTGAGACCTCACCACCAGGCCACCAGGGCCATGCACTCATACGAAAATACAAAATGGCGATGACGATAGTGACAGACTTTTATCTATATTTGACATATATCTATAGACTTTAAAAGTGAGCATCAAATTTATATATCAGCCTCTCTTCGTTTTGCAGTGATCCTTCTAAATAACAAACAGACAGACAGACAGACAGACTTCCTAAAATGGATTTCGCTCAACTTTTGATAGAAATCCACAAATTTGGAGTCAAAATAAAACGACGAATTTAATCCCTCTAAATCAAAGAATTTTCGATGTTTCTTGTTGACAGGCACACATAATTACAGAAGAGTGTCGTCAAAATCTCAAATCAAAATTTTTTGGATGATAATAATGCTTTGTATTCTTCTTATACATGAATGCAATAAAGAAAGAATATCTCATCAGCAAATGCGAAATTAGAAATAAGAAACATGTTTGAACTTGCATTAAGTCGTCCGATAACCCGTAACACGATTTCCTATTATAAAGAACAAATCCTCCCCCCATATAAGATAAATTACCATCAAGTTTTATTCCCTGTTTATTGCCGATGCCTCAATAAATTCCTTTGAAAGATAAGGAGCAAATGTCATGTAATTTAAGTATCGTGAAACCATATGAACTGTAAATTTAAAATTGGATATTTTCTTTTATCTATTCTTCATTTCCCTGACCTCTTGCTCTCAAGAAACGATACGGACGGACGTAATCTAATTCCCAGCTCCCTTACAAGCTGTCACGTTGCTTTAAAACCATGTACAAAATAATTGATGTAAAGTAAAAATGATATTTTAAATAGTTTATCTATGGAAAAAATTTAGGTTCTCCTCAAAAAGTTCATTCCGTAACATTTAAAAATAATTACTAAGCCATGAATACATCTTAAAAGTCTTGTTTTCGATCGACTGCTTTTCATAATTAAACATGTATAATGCTTACGATTATAGTTCACATCCTTGTTTTTAACAAGATTTGAGAGTCTCTTCAAAATAATTTAAAATCAGCGATATCTTATCAATAGTATTCTAAAATTAGGGTATTTCATGTTTTGAATTTATAAAATCATGTCTGTAATTCGAAATGTGTTTTTTTTTTCCTCCCTATGATTTGATATATACATAAGTTGCTCAATTTTCGCGAATAACATTTGAAAAACAGTCATGCTCTGGAATCAGCTGAAATTCAATCTAGAAAGTTTGAATCAATATCTTTTATCTATTGGTTGTTTTCATCTATTCCGTAACATAGTTGTTTTTCTTTTTTTCAAGTGCAATGTAGAACTAGTTTTATAGTAGTTTTTTTTTCCAGATCTCAATAACTAAGTTTCTGAAGTTTTGAATCTAATTGGTAATAGAAGTTTTGAATCTAAATGGAAATTAAACTGAAATTTGATTTAACACTTTGTATCTATTGACTGTCATCAGAAAATGATACCTTATGTTACCAAAGCCGCTACCTTATGACTGTCTTCATTAGGTAGCAGCTTTGTTTTAAAATTGTAATGACGGACTAATTATATGGTAGGGTTTTTCCCCCTCAGATATCTATGACAGAATTGCTAAATGGTAATAATTCCTAATTGTAATAAACTGGGAATAAACTTAACTTAATCTACAGTGCACTCAAATAACACCTTTCGAACTAGTTGTATAGTAGTTGATTTTTCAGACCTCAATAACAAAGTTTCTGAAGTTTTGCGTCTAACTGGTAATAAAATGGGATTAACTGAAATTTGATCTAACAATTTTTTATCTACTGACTGTCTTCAGAAAATACAACCTTATGTTACCAAAGCTATTACCTTATGACTGTCTTCATAAGGTAGCAGTTTTGCATTAAAATTGTAATGACGGACGGACTAATTATATGGTAGGGATTTTCTTCACCAGATATCCGTGCTGAAGCTTTGTATCTGACATTCCTAAATGGTAACGGTAATAAAGTTTACTCCAATAATACCTTTCATCAGTTGACAGTTTTTTTGGTTCTAAGGTAGCAGTTTTGCTTTAAAACAGCAATGTTGGTCGCGCTGTAAGGTAGTTTTTTTTTAATTCAAGTTTCAATGACATCAAAAAAGTAGATTGCGATGGAGACTGTATTCAACTACATTTAAAGTTGAGCTATTTATGCAAAATCAGGGCCTGACTAAGGCAGGGACATACGAGGCAGTTGCCCCGGTCCGCCACATATGTGTCCCCCCACCCGAATAGAAATTTTATTTTAAGTTTCCTTTTTTTTTTAATGAATATTCTCCATTACCAAATTAGTAAAGCAGGGGGGGCAAAAAAAGAGTTTGCCCCGGGCCCCAACTAGGCTAAGTCGGGCCCTGTGATAGGTGGTAGGGGATAGAATTCCTTGAAGTGTTTTTATATTATGTTTCGTTACATTATAATTTAAATACCGTGTAATATTCAATTGTCTTGCAGTGTTATTATAATTCCATGAAGACCTAACAAAAACCATTACATGTAGACAAGCGGAATATAATAGATATCATGACATGCACATTGAATTTTTTTCAATGAAGGAATGGTATAGTTCTTGTTACTTATGGCACTTGCCATGGACAAACCCGCTGATGCATCAGCAGATTTAAGCCGAAAATGAGCGTCTCTTGTTTGAATTAGCGCCAACTAGGGCCAAGAATATGACTTTAGCGACACACTCACCACATTCGCTTGCGAATCCCTTATTTATATGGAGGCAAATTCACACGCCTCACTGATAGAACACAGAACAGAACGCCGTCTTATCCCCCCGTATCTGTGACCATTCTGGTCACTTCACGGTTTGGTGGGCATGTTAAGGGAATTTTATTTTAAGTCATAAAATATTTACAGTAAGAAAAAATAAAAACAAAACTATTTACAGAATTTACAAGAATATGAGATATGAGAATGAGAAAAGCCGTTTACAGAGATTTTCTTCTTTAAAAAATGGTTTGACACTATTTTAGGCTGAAATATAACATGTGTTATGATATACATACATTCTGTGTTCATTTAATTTTTTATGACACACTAGGTGACGTTGAAGGTATTAGAAGGAGATAGAAAATAATTCGGCTAGTTGGAACGAAGGGAAACTTTGCTTGATTAAAGCGTATAATAGGAAACTGCTCGTTTTTATCTTCAGTCTTTGTGAGTATGACACTTGTTGAGGACTAGGAAGATGAGAATAGATTTCTATTTCCCCATATAACTTACTTTAATTATACTATGGATTTTTTGCCTGGATAAACGGTTGCTGGCGACTCTTTTCAGCCATTCCAGTTCATGGCTTGGTGATGGTTTCTTCACAGATAGAACACAGAAGAACAACACTGCCCTAAATGGGACTCACACCCGGGACGCCCAGATTACGAGGAAGACGCGATACCTCAGTGCCAGGACGCTGACACGGAATGGTATTCAAACATTATTTTTAATAAATATCTTGACAATCAAAATGACAATAAAACGCTTTCAGTACTTGGAAATCACCTCAAAAATTAATAACACAAATAGCATTACATGAAAATAGAGTATAAATAATTTTATATCAATTCCGATTTGGGAAGGTTGATAACTTTAGGATACATGATTGGTTAACCAATTATTTGAACTATATATCTTTATAAGGATTATTTAATAAAAATTATCTCAAATTATATTTTGGTACATATAACTACAAAAACCTTGTTTCTTTTTACAAATCATCGTTTTAATTTTCTGTGAAAAAATACCCAACTTATCTGCATATTACTCTACCAAAAGTGTTATGAATATGGAAAAATTTGCACTTCCACAAACGGCAACTAAATTATATTTTTTCCAACTTCCTCTCTCCCCCTTTCACTTATTTTTTTCCTTCTTTATTCTACACTTTGTTAAAAGTGCTTCGGTCATTTTCTCTCTCGGCAGTTTTTCATGCGGATGCTCATTTTTTACCTCTAAAAATCTAAATACTCTGTTGCTCTGTGCTGCATATAAGAGCAGCACATTCGTCTAAATTAAAAGTACCTATTCCCCTGCCGTCTAACCCTTTTTGAAATGCATATTCATTAGGGAGCGAGGGTCTTAGATTTGAGCAAAAGGCAAAAGACATCCAGATTTTGAATAATAATTAAGCCCACCCCCCTCTACATACATATATACATATACAAACCGTCTTTTAACTTCCCTTTAGGCCAAATTAAAGCCCCTGAAGAAAGTGGCAGAGATGTGATTATCTCTTTTCCCCTAGAAACGATATGAAGGTTTTAAATCTCGACTATTTTTTTATTCATTTATTACTGGAAAATTTTCTTCAGCCCTTTTCTTTCTTTCTTTCTTTTTCAGCTGTAAAAAAAGTCTTTTTTTTTAAATATTTCTTTCTTACTATCGTACTCTCCAGCGCTTCAAAATTCGCGTTTTATTTTATTTTCTCGTCATGTCCTTTTGCTTTCTTCTTCTTCTGTTCTGGTCCTTTAATTTTTTTTCTTTATTATTCATAATATGCCGCTTTCTTTTTAGCACTTTTCCCTGTCTAATTACTTATGGGATGGAAATAAATGAATGTGTGAATTAGAAGAGAGAAAGAAGAAGAAGAAGAAATATATTCATGTATGTATTCGTTTAAGTTTATTAAGAAAAAACGAATTAACAAAGAGAGAAAGGGAGAGGGGGGAGGTAAGGAAAGAAATAATGATAAAAAAATGCATGATTAAAGTCATTATGAAAATAATCTTTCAAATGTAAATTCAAGCCTGACCGAATGCAATAAATATTTTTCTTAAGTCCTTTTAATATCTAAGACAGATGGAGGCGGTGAGACTCTTTAATGTGGTTTCGGAAATTAGAATAAATATCGTGATCTTTCGTTTTCTTAATCTGTAGCTTAAGTCAAATCAGAGATATGGAGCGAGTTCGCGGAGTTTTTTTTTTTTTTTTTTTAGTTGCTTCGACTGAATTGCTTAAGATGTTAAAACGAAGATGATCGGAACCTTGGCGTAATCTGAAAAAGGAAATAAATTTCTCGTAATGGCGAAGGAATGGAATCGTACTTTTTGCTTAAATAAGGATATATTTTAAAAGAATAACAGGAGTTTTAAACTTAATTAGTGGTTCTATGAAAAATTGTAAAGTAATTTAATTACATCGAGTAAAAGTATGAGATTCATTTATAAGAATTTCTTTTTTTAACTAAGCCAGGAATGAAAAATTATCTTTTTTTAAAGATAACATGAGGGCCGATATAGCCTGATTGGCAGGGTGTTGGTTTCTCAATTACTTGGGCCCGCCAAACGAAGACTTTCCATATGTGTGATGGTTGGCACATGCTAAATCTATCGTGGTCACCAAGTCCTCCATGTCAAGAGCAATGGGGGTAAGGTCAGATGTGATTGTCTTTGTTCCAGACCTAAATTACGATGTGTGGATGAATGAAGGAAATATACAAATGAAGTTCGCCCCGTAAAAAGAGTTGTGAGCAAGAAAGACTTTTGTCTTTGGGTGATCAGGAGTCCATAATTTCAGAAGTTACTGCACCCCTCTTTCCGTTGAAAAGCGAAACACGAGAACACCACAACAAAGTTAATATGAGCAATTAAATAAATAGGATCATCAATGTAAGGAATGCTCCTATCATTTTGTGGCCTAATGAAATAAAAAAAATTGGAAATTGCCGAAGAATATAAATTGGATGGAATAGGTAGTAAGTTGAATCCTCTCATTGTTTTCTCATTAGATTAATCAAAAACCGCTATACTATTGTATGGTTTAGCAATATTAAAGTTAAAATGAATCCTAATAGCTTTCTGGTTTTTCTTTAAATATATAAATTTTTAAAAAAAGAAAGTTCTGTAATTAGGTACCACTCTTATATAAAAAAGCAGACAAGAAGTTGCTATCTATATGCTTCGAAGTCATTTTGACTAATAGAACATCTCGTAGCCTTCTATTAATCATGAGTTTTGACTCAAGACTTGGCGCAGTTTTTGCACCTTTGATATATTTCTAATTATGCACTGGTACATCTAAGCAATGCTTAATTTAAATTGGATAAATAAATTTGTTAATTTGAATTTTTTGAGCTTCCGTTCTAAATTTTAACAGAAAGTCAAGTCATAAAGCCTCTACAAATCTCTAAGATAGTTTTAACAAACGATCCAGACAATCAATAGCCTTTGATTCATGACTTGGCGTAGCTTTCACGATCGCAATATATTTTTCACGTAAACATATTAAAACCACGGATCCCAAATTTAGCCAAATAAATTCATTTATTGATTAGAATTAGCTGAGCTTCCGTTCTGGAAGTTAACAAAGGGTCAGAAAGTCTATAATACCCAATGTGCCTCAAGGTTATTTTGACTAATAGAAGATCCAGCAATCTCCTTTAAATAATAGCCTTTGAATCATAACTACAGCTAAATTTCCCTCACCGGTTATATTTTCACATAACTCTATTTGGTTCAGCGATGCCTAAGAAATCCTTAACTTAAGCAAATGGACTAGTTTGTTGGTTTGAATTTTTTAAGTTTCATACATTTTGAAAACTAGATTCTGTAAAATTCACTATCAATTAAAAGACGGATCTCCACAAGAAATAATTAATTTTCAAATCAAGCAAATGGATTGATTTGTTGGTTTGAAATAACTTTTGAAAACCAAATTATGTAAAAACAACAGCAATTAAATGATGAATTTTCACAAGATAATTCAACTTACGCAAAATTTTCAATTTAAGTAAATGGGCTAGTTAATCGGTTTGAATTTTTTAAGTTTTATAAATTCTGTAAACTGGATTCTGTAAAATTCACTAGCAATTGAATGACGAATGTCCACAAGAAATAATTAATTTTCAAATCAAGCAAGTGGACAAGTTTGTTGGTTTGAAATTTTTAATTTTCAAAAATTCTGAAAACCAGATTCTGTAAATACAATAAAAATTAAATGATGAATCTCCACAAGAAATAATTAATTTTGAAATTAAGCAAATAAATTAGTTTGTTGATTTGAATTTTTTAAAGCTTCATAAATTCTGAAAACCAAATTCTGTAAATACACTAACAATTAAATGACGAATCTCCACAAGGAATAATTAATTTTCAATTTAAGCAAATGGACTAGTTTGTTGGTTTGAATTTTTTAAGCATCATAAATTCTGGAAACTAGATTCTGTAAATTCACTAGCAATTAAATGACGAATCTCCACAAGAAATAATTAATTTTCAACTTAAGCAAATAAATTAGTTTGTTGGTTTGAATTTTTTAAAGCTTCATAAATTCTGAAAAACAGATTCTGTAAATGCAATAGCAATTAAATGACAAATCTCCACAAGATATTTCAACTTAAGTAAATGGACTAGTTAGTTTGTTTGAAATTCTTACGTTTCATAAATTTTGAAAACTAGATTCTGTAAAATTCACTAGAAATTAAATGAAGAATCTCCACAAGAAATATTTAATTTTCAATTTAAACGAATGGATTAAATTGTGGACTTGAAATTTTTAATTTCCAATTTTCATAAATTCTGAAAACCAGATTCTATAAATGCACTAGCAATTAATTGACGAATCTCTACAAGAAATAATTAATTTTCAACTTATGAAATTGGACTAATTTGTTGGTTTGAATTTTTTAAGCTTCATAAATTCTGAAAACCAAATTCTTTAAATACACTTACAATTAAATGGCGAATCTTCGCAAGAAATAATTAATTTTCAAAATAAGTTTGATTAAAATTACTCCCCACATATTTCAAGCAATCTTTGTCTGAAATTTCTCAACGTCCAAAAAAAAAAAAAAAAGATACGGTCCACTGAACTAGAATCATTTATCTCCAGAAATTGTTCTCATCACTATCCATGCTATTTCCAGAAGTTTCACTTCGATATTCTTAAAGTTTACGAGAAAAATAAAAATAAAAATAAATGAAAACGAAAATGAAAGAAAAAAAAACTTTTTTTTTGGAACAAGGTACCGCACTTCTTATTATTGCACAGATACTGCTTTCAATTCAACAAAAATTTTGATCAGGGGAGGAAAAAAAAGCAAAGAAATGAAAGAAGAGAACGCAAGCGAAAACTATCCAGTCGGGTAGAATGGGAGAAAAACTATCTAAAATATTTTATCGTCCATTGTTTAGGTGTGGAATTCTGGGACGGAAAATTGAAATGAAGTAAATTCCGCACGACCATCTATCATGCTAGCAGTGACAGGAATACGCAGGGCTCCTTGTATGACCAATGACATCAAAGGCGAGGCGTGGCTGAATTGCCTTTTATGGGTAGAAAAAAATCACAAAAAGGTACAAATGTCAAGTAGAATGACAAATCATATCGCTCGCTTTCCAGTTATTCATCATAAGAGGACGTTTTGCAAGATTAAGTATTCTGCAAAGGCAAAGGAAGTGAAGAATTTTGTTGCAGATCACGCAGTTTTCTTTTCTTTTTTTTTTTTTTTTTTTTTTTTTTGGAAAACTGAGTTGTAAATTGTCTGGTTCAATGCTTTGTATTTTGAATATTATGAAATGGATTCCTTTGAAATAAATTGATGATTTAAATTTCAATAAGAAATGCAAAATCTCTCACATTGAAAGAGATTTGGGGCTTATTTATAATTAAAGATAATTCAAAACTTTTTAAATAGAATTTTATAACTGATGTTGAATTTCATGCAGAGTCACTTTCATTATTTATTGAAGAACTAGATAATTTTTTTGTCTAAGACAAAAACAAACAAGAAAAAAAAACTCAGAAAATCCGAAATTTATTTTTTAATAAATGGATTTCAATGTCATTATAGGTATCATTTATAATTAAAGAATCACATCCAGCTTTGTAATTAGACGGAGAATATTGTATGGGGAAAATGGGAATATTGTATTGAATTTTAATTGTGATACTATTTCAACTCTAAATCGTTTTCATTTCTGTTTATAAGATTAAAAAACAATGGCAAAATTTTATTACAATAATTTCCCCAGCTTTTACAGATAAGAAGGCAAATAAAAAGATAATAAAATATTGAAACACGGAGAAATGATAAAAGAAAAAGATTCACACAGGCGTTTTATCTAAAATCAACTACACACATTCTTATGAAAATGTAGAATTTGTATTTATAATTTTGTTTTTAAGCTGTTGTTTGTTGTTGTTGTTGTTGTTTCTCATCCCTGTGACCTACATCAGGTTCATGAACTCATTCACCCTGAGAAAGTCCAGTACCAAAAGAGAATCATGAACCAGGTACTGCATGGTAAGCCCCAGACAAGATAAAATGTGGACAGGAGAGGCCTGTGCAGGAGAATATTTTCAAGAAAAAATTCATTACATTAAACATCCATCATCAGCAATTTTAATTGTGTTGTCGTTGTTTCTAATGGGACTTGAACAAGCTCGCTGATGCATCAGCGATTCTAAGCCGAAATAAGCTTCTCTTGTTTCAAGTAGCGCCAACTAGGGCCAAGAGCACGACTTAGATACACACTCAACACATTCGCTTGCACAGCCCCTTTTTACAGGGGGGCACATTCGTATACCTTACTGATAGAACACAGAAGAACAACCATGCCCGAACCGGAACGCCCCGATCACGCCTTACCCCTAGGCCAGGAAAATATTCTTAAAAATAAATGAAACATTTATTTGTGTCAGTATCTAGTAAACTTATTTTTAAAATCGCTTTTCAATTCACGTTAATCAATTCTTTTAAATTTATAAGCTCTTCTCTAAATGGATGATTTCTAAAAAGATTTTAAAAACATTTCTTTATAGTTGAATGAAATAGAAAAATTATTTTTTTAAACAAAAAATTAAATTAGAAATGAGTATATTATTTCAAAAACCAATAAATTAATAATATAATTTATAGAATAGATTCTAAAAGAAAATGAAAGAAAATAAAAAAAACATTTTTAATTAAAAACACTAAATTTTTCAAAAATAAATCATGTATGATTTCCATCTGAATTTTATCGGAATCGTAGCAATGAATTATGAAAAAAAATATTTATAAAAGAAATACTGAATTTTTTTTGTTTTTATTGATTTTAATGAATCCAGTAAAATTAACTATGAAAAAAAATTCTAATATATTTAAAATTTAAAACTTCTAGGAACCTCTTTATATTTCCCCTCAAAACTTACATAGAAACTGTAATTAAGCAATAATAAAAATAATCGATTCGATATAATCAGATTTAATGTAATTTTTGCATTCTTTCATCCCGTATTAATTTCTCTACATCATCATCATTACTCATGTTAAATCTAAACA
>JAOUZG010031484.1:246950-259511 GCA_026289955.1 Argiope argentata | reverse complement strand
AAAAATTATTTTTTATAAAACATTTTTAACTGAAGTACAATGAAATTTTCTACATTTAAAATTGATCTGGTTCCACCATAAAAAAGTATGAACATAAATACAATGTATCCTAAAAAAATATTTTTCGCACCAGAACTTAATTTTTTATGCTAAATATTGGCAAAATGCTGACACAAGATTTTCTTGTTATCATGTTCAACAGATACTTTAACATCAACATACTAAACCAACATTTTTTTTTTATTTATTTAAAAAGGTAATTTTAAAAATATCTCTCATCATTTCCAAGTCATTACCAGCCACAGCAGTGTTGCAAGAAGTATGTAAGGAAATACATGGGTCGATAATGACCAATCAATTAAGAGAAGGCTTAAGGTGGCAGGGGGGGATGGTGAGGTGAAAGTTACGGTTAGGGAGAAGTGGGGCTTATAAGAAAGTACACACCAGATGGCGTTAATTACCATGTGCGACATCAATTCTAGCGGTGTAAAAAACACAAGTGAAAAAAGTGTAGAGTAATCAGCATTAAAAAAAAGCACGGGGAAAAAATAGCCACTGTGCGCGGCTTACCATGGCACAAAACTTAAGCATATCCGCAGGGTTGAAAGAGTGACAAAAACTGTGTTCGTTTTTATTAATAAAAAATGCCGGAATGACTTTAAAAAACGACACATGAATAAAAATGAAGGTATTAAAAATGCAAAATTAAAACTGAGTTGAAAAAAAAATTCTGAGGTTTTTCTCAATTAAATGCTAAAACAATGGATTTGTGTCTAAATTTATTGGTAAAATAAACAAAAAAAATTTCAGATCATTATACAAATTATTTTTAAATTATGAAAAGAATTACACGCTTATGGCTATATTTTAAAAGCAAAACCACATCATCGACATTTTGTTCATTATCAGACGAAAGAAGTAAAAATAGAGAAATATTTTTTAAATATAATACTAAATTTTTCAATATCTTATAATTTTAAGCTTGCAATTCTTTTATATACATATAAATTTATTTCGTGTACTTGGGAAACTTCTCTAATAATTTGGATGACATTTTATATTTGAATAAGGTTTTGTTTTTTTAACTTTATCCATAAAAGTTCTTTAAAGAAAAAACGTGATTTTATACACATAAAAAAACATTCTTATATAAATAACTATTGGAGTGCTTTTCTATCTGCTCTCATGCTGACAATGTCTTGTAGCACCAACTCGTAAAGGTTTGCGTTACTTGCATTGTTACCAAAGAATAATAGCCTACTGGTACTCAATTTTTTTTTGAAATGGTGCTATATGACATTGTCATCATTAGAGCTGATAAAGAAACCCAGCTCTGACATTATTTGTACAGAAGAATTGCACGTTTAAAGTTATAAGATATTGAAAAATTTAGTATGATGTTAAATAAATATTTAATTCCCTTTTTTTCTTATTTTTCCTGATAATGAACAAAATGACCATCATGTATATGACATAAGCCGAATACAAATACATTCAGTTCACATTCAATAGCACCATTGCAATTACTGCGCTAACCAATTCGAATAAAATGTTAATATATGTGCATTCATGTATATATATATATATATATATATATATAAATGACCAGTAGGTGCGACTGAAAAATCTTTATATGTAATCAGTATGTGATTCTTATCTGAATATTTTCTCCAAATAACACAATGTTACAAAATTACAAAATAATAATAATAAATAAATACAAGAGAGAGAGAGAGAGACCCCACTGCAGAGTAAAGTTTTTTCTTAATACTATTTCTGAAATAATAATGAAATGTTCAAACTTACTTCGAAAAATGATTGAATAAGATGGTAAATCATTCAATTAATAGAACATTTTTAAAAAATAGTAGTAAATGTGAGCTCGTTAGATTAAATTGTCATTTAAACTATTGAATTTAAATTTAAATTAGTTAAATGAGAAAAAGAATAGTGCATATAAATAAATTAAAGTAGGCAAATATTTTTAATTATAGCTAAATATAAAATTAAAAAAAAATAGAATGCCTCAATGGTCTAATGGTAAATTCAACAAGCTAGAATGTAAATATTATTTGCTAATTCTACACTAAAGTATCAAATGTTGATTATAATTTGATCAGAATCACTCTATGAAAAATCTCTCTACGAAGTAAATTTATCGTTTCCTTCCATGAGCATGTGATTACAATAATTCAAAACACAGTGAAATAGTTTGTTGTTGTATACAATCTTAAAATAAAAATTTCAAATCTTGATGAAATTTAGGATCGAGTTCTTCAATTATCGATCCCATATTTTTTTTAGAAATTTTTATTTCTTTTACAAACAGACCGATTACTCACTTTATCTTATAATATAAAAGCTGGGATGTTTTTTTTTTTGTTCCAATTCTATCAGAAAGTACATTCATTTTTGATGTAGTTATGGAAGTATTTTTTTTCAACATTATAAGTTAAGTATGATTTAAATGACGCTAAATAAGTATTTTTTCTTTATATAATTACATTAAATTTAAATGAAGAAAGGTATTACTTTTTTTTATTCAAGACAAAATAAGGGTTTTATTTTTTTACCGCATCTTTATTTCAATAGTAAAATACCCATAGAATATTTTGCAATTTTTTAAAATTAGCTTTTCATTTTTATCATAAAGAGTGTTTTTAGTTAGTTTATAATTGGACTTTTGAGTATAATTTTATTTATTATCTATTTATTAATCATATATTATTAATTAATCTTTCCAAATATTAAAATTACAATTTTATATAAATTCTTTTTTTAAATCATAGAGTTTTCCCATTTATATATTATATCTCTATGTTTTCTATCCCTTCTATATTCATTTTTAAAACCAGGTTTTCTCATTTAGAATTTTGCGATAAATTGGCTTTTGTATCATAATCGTTTGAATGTCTAATCCATTAAGTTGGATTTCTTAAAATATAATCTTAATTAATCAGTTCCATTTTTTTTAAAATAGAAAGAAATATATGTGGTAATTCCTCAATATCTAAAGATGGAATTTTTGATGATTATATTACTACCACTTTGTATACTGCGTAGAAAAAAATTTAGTTACGACTAAAATCTCAATTTCGGGCATAAGTAAACATTAATTTTTCTCTCCTTTTTCGTATTAGTTTCAATTGCTCAGAGAAGCTTTCATGAAGTGACTGCTCTTTCAAGTACGTCATAGGCGCAAACTTTAGATTCTTTTTTGATTTCCTAATTGAGGTCTGAATGGTGATTTATTTGATTCAAATGAAGCTCTCATAGAGTTGAAGTATCATTTCAAACGTTTTCAAAGTACTTTGTTTTATGGTACTCTTTAATTCCAATTCTTCATTTCTTATGCAATCTCATTATTTTTTTTTCTTCCTCGGAAATTACCAACGTCAATTCCAATAAGAAAAACATCAATATTTAGGGTATTTTTAGTTCCCAGACTACTTCTTCCAAGATCAAAGAAAATAAATCCTCGACAAGCAAACAGTCGAAGCATTTGTTTTCCACTTTTCGCGAAATTCTTCTAAGTGTCCTTTTATGGAACGAAAGAAGTGTTGGTAGAAATGCGAAAAATGTGGTAAAGTTGAAACATCAATCATATTATCAACCGTTCCTTTGAGAAAAAATTGAAGCAGGCAGCTTTTAGGTCATTCCATTCATTTTAAAAGGACAATTCACGAGTCAGTCAGCTATCAAAAATCCTCCAGTCCCTTTCGCCGTGTGAATTTATCCTTTGTTCTTTCTATTACTTACAAAAGCCGCGAAACTAGATGAAAAGAGAGTAAGGGAAAAAAACTTGATTAATTCCATTGAAAATGGAAACGAGTGAAGGGGGGGGGGGAGAAAAAAGAAATATTTGCGCATTTAAGTGTGAGTCGGTAAAGCAACATATTACATTTCCCTCAACGCAAATCGAACAAACAAAGACCACATTTAATTCTTTCCGATTATTCTTCATTTTTTTGGTGCCATTTAAAAGAGCTGCTGTTGTATTCACGTAGACGACGAATTAAAGCGGAGTTGTGTTGTTTGAAAGCTTTTGCCGAATGCGTTAATGCATTGTTTCGCAATAATAAATGTAACTCATGGTTTCGAATGCTTTGTTCTCTATTTTGCGAGAGTAAATATTCCCCGCCATTTTTTTTCTCTCTCCTCCCTATCCTTCTCTCGTGTTCTTTTCTTGTTTAAATGGAACATGAGCTTTATGTAACGTCAATGATGATTGATTAAAGAATAAATTAATGTTTTATTTGTGGAACATAAACAGAAAAGAACAAGAAGAAGTGAAATGTTAATCTGATTCTCTTTGTTTGGGGTATTTGAGATTTAATAACCTTTCTCGGAAAGAAAAAAAAAGCATTTTATGCTCATTTCAAAGAGCAAGTAGTAGCTATTATTAAAGCTTATTTTCTGTTATTTTATAGTAAAAGGAAGACACGCAATTAAATAAAAGTTTAAAATAAAATGTTTATTTGAATTAATTTTATTATTTTTTTTCGCCAAAACATAATTAATAAAGGGAACATCAAATGAATTTTAATATATAAAGACTCATTATTAAAAGAAAGTAATTTTTTTAAAATGAAAAATGGATTTAATTTTCGCGGAAATCATTCTCATTGTTGACAAAATTTCTCACTATCAGCATGGGTATTTAGATATTTTATTTTGAAATATAGGTTAGCACTTTTCTAAATATAATTATATGTACACATTTTCTTCAAAATAACATTTTCGATTTTAAAAACATTTTTTCAGTCTATAATATATATGTTATATATTAGCAATAAATTTTCAGATTGAAAAATCCAAAACTTTTCTAAAAGGTTTTAATTACTATAATGTTGTCACATAACAAATTCAGAAATTTTAAGTCAAGATTTAAACTTTACTTTTGAATCCTGATCATCCAAAACATAATTAATAAAGGGAACATCAAATGAATTTTAATATATAAAGACCCATTATTAAAAGAAGGTAATTTTTTTAAAATGAAAAATGGATTTAATTTTCGCAGAAATCATTCTTATTACTAACAGAATTTCTCACTATCAGCATGGATATTTAGATATTTTATTTTGAAACATAGGTATGCAATTTTCTAAATATAATTATATGCACACGTTTTCTTCAAAATAACATTTTTGATTTTAAAAACATTTTTTCTGTCTATAATATATATGTTATATATTAGCAATGAATTTTCAGAATGAAAAATCCAAAACCTTTCTAAAAGGTTTTAATTACTATAATGTTTTCAAATAAGAAAATCAGAAATTTTAAGTCAGGATTTAAACTTTAATTTTAAATCCTGACCGTCCAAAACATAATTAATAAAGGGAACATCAAATGAATTTTAATATATAAAGACCCATTATTAAAAGAAGGTAATTTTTTAAAAATGAGAAATGGATTTAATTTTCGCAGAAATCATTCTCGTTATCGACACAATTTCTCACTATCAGCATGGGTATTTAGATATTTTCTTTTGAAATATAGGTTTGCAATTTTCTAAATATAATTATATGTACACGTTTTCTTCGAAATAACATTTTCGATTTTAAAAACATTCTTTCTGTCTATAATATATATGTTAAATATTAGCAATGAATTTTCAGAATGAAAAATCCAAAACTTTTCTATAAGGTTTTAATTATTATAATGTTGTCATTTAAGAAAATCAGAAATTTTAAGTCAGGATTTAAACTTTAATTTTAAATCCTGACCGGCGAAAACATAATTAATAAACAGAACATCAAATGAATTTTAATATATAAAGACCCGTTATTAAAAGAAGGTAATTTTTTTAAAATGAAAAATGTTTTAATTTTCGCAGAAATCATTCTCATTATCGACAGAATTTCTCAATATCAGCATGGATATTTAGATATTTTATTTTGAAACATAGGTATGCAATTTTCTAAATATAATTATATGCACACGCTTTCTTCGAAATAACATTTTTGATTTTAAAAAAAAAATCTTTTTGTCTATAATATATATGTTAAATATTAGCAATGAATTTTCAGAATGAAAAATCCAAAACTTTTCTAAAAGGTTTTAATTATTATAATGTTGTCATTTAAGAAAATCAGAAATTTTAAGTCAGGATTTAAACTTTAATTTTAAATCCTGACCGGCGAAAACATAATTAATAAAAAGAACATCAAATGAATTTTAATATATAAAGACTCGTTATTAAAAGAAGGTAATTTTTTTTAAAATGAAAAATGTTTTAATTTTCGCAGAAATTATTCTCATTATCGACAGAATTTCTCACTATCAGCATGGATATTTAGATATTTTATTTTGAAATATAGGTATTCAATTTTCAAAATATAATTTTATGTACACGGTTTCTTCGAAATAACATTTTTGATTTTTAAAAAAAATCTTTTTGTCTATAATATATATGTTAAATATTAGCAATGAATTTTCAGAATGGAAGAATACAAAAATTATTCTAAAAGGTTTTAATTACTATAATGTTGTCACATAAGAAAATCATACCCCTACGTCACCATCAAATGGGCGCTCCAGCTCAAATCACCATAACGCTTTGTCCTTTTCCTGTAGGTTTCTTTTATTTAGGTTTCCTCATCATTCTTTTTTTTTAACTGAAATAATCGTCACCTTCATGCCATCTCCACCTCACCCGGTCCCATGACCAAACCTAAATCACTGTTTAAGCATGTTTCCCAAGGCTTCCACTTCAGGCGCCACAGTCATTCATACTGAGTAGAAGTGCACTGCCGGCTTGCTGGCACAGAGGTAGCGCGTCTGCCTCGTGTTCTGGAGGTCCCGGTTCGGGCATGGTTGTTATTCTGAGTACTGTTTGAGAAATATGTGAATGTGCCCCCCTGTAAAAAGGGGTAGTGCAAGCGAATGTGGTGAGTGGGTAGCAAAGTCGTACTCTTGGCCCTAGTTGGCGCTACTCAAATACAAGAGACGCTTCATTCGGCTTAATCTGCTGCTGGGTTCAGCAGCGGGCTTGTCCATGACAAGTGCCATTTGACACAACAAGAACAGAAGTGCACTTGCAGTGGCACTCAAAAAATTACCATCTAAATTTAGTCAGCAAGAAAATCAGAAATTTTGTCAGGATTTAAGCTTTAATTTTAACTAACGAATAAATTTTTTTGCACATTGTAGTTCTGAAATACGAGTATTTCCTTCATTTCTAATGCTTTCATCAGTTTCATTTAATTTTTCTTTACAGTGCTTTCAAAAGGTTCAGTGAGTGATGCCTGCCACACAGAGGGAAGGTTCGAGCTCTTCGCCAGGCGGTGTTTGGAAGCCCAGCGAACCATATTTTACAGTTCGCACGTTCCGCCTATCGCTAAATGAAAACAAGGATTTTTATCTGCCAGCTCGGAGGCAAACAAACGCACCAAGAAGAACTTCCAATCTCTATCTGAAAAGTTTTCAACGCATTTCGGAAGCAAAACTCAGCGTAGCGTTGAGCGGATACCACTACTACACCTTCCAAACTACTAATTCGTCCGCGTATCGTAACGACGTGTAGGAAACCAATTTGCTAAAATGAACACCCAGAAGAGGGGAGGGCATAAAACGCAGCCCGGCCCGGTCTTCTTCAGTATTCAAAAGGGTGTGAAATATTTCACTTTTCTGAGTTCAGCCGGGCCAGAGCCCTCCTAATTCCTCTCCTCATCATCATCTGCCCCTCATTATTAATTCTTCTAACGATCTTCTAACTTGAAGTTGTCACTCCAACACCAGGCTAAGTTTCGCAGTTGTGCAAAAGAGAGAAAGTGAGCAAAAGATTCTTCTGCACCTGGTTCCTTCCTTCTTGAGTCATCTGCTTTATCCGCTTGCTTGAGCCCGTGAAGGGGTACCCCCACACCACACACAAGTAAAAGAGGTTTAGTATTAATCACGAAAGAGGGTGGGGGGGTGGCAGTGGTAGTTTCCATCTTGTTTTGCTGCAGCAACGGCGGAGGTTTTGGTTTATCTTTGCTTCCAATGGAGCACGGTTCAGCGATGGCGTTATGAAATTTTCAATATGGACACAGAGCACAAACTTCTGGTAGAGTGGTTTAGGATTTGCAATTAGCGTGAATGAGTTGGTGGAAATGTGATGGAGGAGGGGGTAGGCGGGGGAAAAGCAAGTTGAATCTTTCGTGTTTCGGTTGCTTGTAAAGCCCCTTCTCCAATTCCTCCTGGTGACTTTCAACGGCGGTTTAATGCAGTTAGCGCTTTTCGCCTTTTGGAAAGTTGATTAACTTCAACTGTCATCGGCGAACTCGAAAGCGAGTCTTTTCAAAAGTGCAATAACTCGCTCGATACTGGTGGAAGCGAATCCTTAATCCTTTTGCTCGTCTTTTCATGCGAGATTAAATTCGAGTTCCGATTTGCTGTCTCTTTTTTTTTTCGCCTCCACCACCCCCCCACCCACGCGAGCGAATTCTTACGGAAACATGTCTGTTACTTGTTAATTTAAACTTTTCTCTCTCTTCCACTTTTCAAACTTTAATCCCATGCATCACCTAATCATGGATTTGGAGTGCGCTTTTCCATTGTTATTACTGGACACCTTTTATAAAAGCAGGTGGCTGGCCTTAAAAGTGGATAGAACATGAAAGGTTTCGAATTTTATTCCGTTATTGATTCGGTGGCTTTTAATTAAATTATAGGATATGCACAGGCAAAGAGTGTTTTATTACATTCTTAGTTTCGGGTCTTCAAAATTCTATTCTCTTCGCCATCGCAATCGGCTTAGAGATGACACTTTTAATTAATTAGAGATTAATTAAAAGTATAAACTAATTAAGAAATCAAGACTCGGTTAATATGAATGTAAACTTTTCTTAATTTTATAATTTCTTAATTTCTAAGCTGTAATGTGTTTCAAATTACATTTTCTCAATTGGAAAGGAAAGTTTTTTTTATTTGTTTTATAAATAATGAAGATGGCGTTTGGGAAAAATAATTTTGACAACATATTATAAAAATTGAAGAGATGAGAAACTTCAGTGATTTTTTTTAAAAAATTTAAGTGTAAATTTTAAAATTGAATTTGTTTCAAATAAATTTCAGTTTTTGGTAAACAATGTTTAATCTTCAGGCCAGACTCTGTATCATACAATATATCTACTATCAGGATATATGTGGATTCCCCCATTCTTTAATAATTGCATTTGTTCATAAAATAATGAGAACTTGACGGAAAAAAATTGAGCATCTGAATTTGAAAACATTAAAATCCAAAAAAAAAAATTAAATTAAGTTAGACTAATGTTTAACATAATAAAGAATTAAGAGGGAATACAATTTTTAACCATATTTATAAATTTCGCAAATACAACAAAACTTTAACTTAAAAAACTGTTTGTAGGAAAGAATTCGTGGACTGTGTTATGATCAATATTTAAAATAATATATTGAAGATGAAAGTTCATTGTAAGATTTTTCATACACAATTATTTATCCAAAAATTCCTTACAACTATCGGATTAGAAAGATGAAATTTTTTCCCCAAAACTTCAATTATTTTCACACTGAATATTATTTATTGATAAGCAAATATCTAAACAAACATGAAGTGTCCATAATAAGTCAATATTTAGAGATATGTTATTTCACATATTATGATATATATTGACATATCATGATATGACCGCAGACATGTTTCTAAAAAATATTATCATAATTTTGAATTCTAATTCTAATCTCAATAATTGTATTTGCTCGTTAGTTAATTTTTTTCTACTAAATCTGAAATTTATAAATTCAATGAAAAATTCCTATATTTATTAAATAAATTCAATCTCCTATATTTATAAATGCAAGGCTTATTCGCAATGTGTTTACTGCTAGTGTAATTTATAAATATTTACACTAACATGAAAATTTATGAAAAAAGATCCGAATATTTAATAATAAGTTTAGAATTATTTAAAAATTCTATTAAAGATTTACATGCATATATCATATTCCACAATGTATTTATTCCACAATTTAAGGTTTAGAAAGTTATTTTCCTTCTCCAATAATGTAATATTTATCTAATAGTTCCCTTCACACAAATAATAATCAAACTTTATTTCGTCTTCGATTAAAGAAATATTCTAAATATAACAAAATAAGCATTGTCTTCTTATTTATCGTCCTATTTAAATTAATGTATGTGAGGGTCATTTGTAGAATTATCGGCAATTATTATAATTACTTTGCGTGGAAAAGACTATTCTTAAATCTTCAACTAAACAACAGAACTAAGATATGATCCTTTCAGAACAATATAGCTTTTAAAGTTTTCTTTCTCTCTTTTTTAAAAAAGTTTTCACAGTATATATGTAGAGCAGTTTTAAGATGAAAAAAAGTATTTTTGAGAGAAGAAAAAAAAAAGGCGATTTATCTTTTACTTAATGTCATATCACAACTTCATCTCACTTGAGAAAACTGTGTAAGAGAGAGAAAATTTTGGGCAAAAGAAATTTTTTCCTCCTTCATTGTCTGAAACAAAAGTCTTTTCTTAATCATCATTTAAAATCTAAAGAGAAGGAGAGAAGACGGGGGGAAAAAAATTCGCCATCGTGTCAGAAAGTTACAGACACTCCATCTTTTGCCTCTCTTATTTATAAACACCTGCCAAGGATATTTTACAAAAGCTACTTTAAACACTTTCCATTGTTCTACCCGGGCAACTAAAATAGAAAGCTCGTATTTTGAAGTGGGGAAAAAATTAACAAAACCGATACAAAAGGTTATGGAGTTGCAAAGGAGTGAAAAAACATCTCTACTGCGCCTCTAACTGAGATCAGGTTCGGAAAAAAAGGGTTGAAAATTGTTCACTTTAGCGGTGGCATCGCCTGCACGTCAACGGCAACTGTCGAACGAACAAAACACCGAGATTATTTTTGCCTAGGGTTAGTAATTAAAATGGATAAGCTCCTCCCCCATCCCCCTGAAGATTCTCTTTTGTTATAGTGAACTAATTAATATTTCTGGACCAAACAACAGATACCTTAGTGAAGATTTAAAGAAGTGGGGGAAAAAAAGCTCTTTTTGGTGATTATCAGGAGCCGTGAAGCCATTGTCTATCGGCTTTAAATCACTGGTATAAAAGAAGTTTTTATGCATGTAGCCGAATAACGTTCTTTTCCAGGAAGTAAAAGTGCTTATATGTTTGATAAATTATTTTACTCTTGATTGACTAACTCAACTGCAGCCACAACTTAATGAATTCAAAATGCTATCTAAGAAAAATTATTAAGCATTTTTCAGGGGACAAAAAAAATGTTGAAATCTGAAATTGCATCTAGAAGATTATTTTAGGCATAACGGAAGAATATTCGAGACCCCAGAAGCAGATACTCAAATGAGATAATTTATCTTTAATATAAATTTAGTATTAGTTTATCTTATAAGATTATATTACATAAGAAAATTTATTTATTTATTATCTTAAAAGATTATTTCAATCATAATTTTTTTATTTATAAGATAATTTATCTTATAAGATTATTTTACTCACAGATAATTTATTTTTACTTAAAATATATTTTATCTTATAAGATTATTTTACTTATAGATAATTTATTTTTACTTAAAAGATAATTTATAAAATTATATTACTTATAAGAAAATGCATTTTTACTTAAAATATAATTTATTTTATAAGGTTATTTTATGCATAATAGAGGAATATTTGTGAACTCAGGGAACAAATATCCAAATGAGATAATTTATCATTAATATAAATTTAAGATTATTGTTCGTAAAAGATTATTTTATGCAAAATGGAAGAACATTTAAGAGTCCCAGGAGCAGATACTCAAAAGAAACAGTTTATTCTCAAAATAAATTTACTATTAATGTACGTTAGAAGGTTATTTTAACTTATAAGATAATTTACCTTATAAGGTTATTTCATGCATAACGAAAGAATATTTGAGATATCGAGAAGCAAATACTCAAATGAGATCATTTATCTTTAATGCAAATTTATTACTAATTTATCTTCTAATGTTATTTTATTTATAATTTAATTTATCTTATACAATTATTTTATACACAACAGATGAATATTTGAGAGCCCTAGGAGCAGATACCCGAATGATATAATAATTATTTATATTGATATAATATTGATGATATAATATTATTTATCTGCGAAACCAAACTCATTATATGCTTCTATGTTAAATCAGAAACCTACTATTTCAGATACAAAAGATATGTAAAATAAAATATAAACACTCGAATTCCTAATAATTGCTCAAAAGACCTAATTAGTTATTTTTTCAGACAAAATTGTGATATGATATTGAAAATTTATAAATGTTTGAAAATGTTATACTTATTATTGGAATTAAAAATATATTTTATACATATTTTTAGAAAATTTTATTTCAAATTCAGATAATAATTTAAATTTTTCAGTCCATGCAGGGATAAAAATAATTAAAAAATTTAATTAAACTACCTTTTTATTATACATATGGATGAGAATGCATTTTTGAAGTAACTTTATTTTATATTGTAAGGCAGTTGATATTAAAGTCTAAATTAAACTTACAAATATGTTTAGTG
>JAOUZG010031484.1:204374-238338 GCA_026289955.1 Argiope argentata | reverse complement strand
ACCTCTATCATGAATGATATTTTATTCTTTATTTGAACCCAAGAAACTTATTTAGAGTCGTTATAAAATTAATGTGACTGCAAGTTAAATGACTAATTTTAGTTGAAAAGGTATTCACTAGATTAAAAATTTGAAGGAGATTCACACTTTTAAGCAAGAGTATCATCGGGTAATAATATTCTAGTTTGTTTAGACCCAAGAAACAGTATAATTTATTTATAGTCCCGCTTTAGCTTTTCTTCCTATTTATAACCCGAACAGAAGTTTCTGTTTCCTTAAATGGCTAAGTTTTAGTCCCCGATTCAGCTTTGAAACTCTGCATTATTAGTTACATTTTCTTGCTTCAATCTTATGTCTTTTTTTATTTATTTGTACATAAATTGCTTTTATAATTGCTTATATAAAATAAATACGTTTTTGGATTACCTGTACGTTTATTTATGTTGACTAATAGATTTGATATATCTGTCTTAGTTTTATTTTTTTAAATTTGTTCTCAACTATATAGCCGTGAGACAGTTTTCAATGTTGTGACAACACGTTTGACCATAAATTTTGTCACTAAGAACTGTTAAAAATATGTTTTATAACACTAGGACTATTGAATCCTTTCAATATCCGAAATGATCACCTTTATCATGAGTGTAAAAGCATTAATGGCTTTCAACACATAATTCTCTCGTGCAAAAAATATACATATTATGGAGACAAGTTGTGAACGTTTTGGCAGCTAGATATACAAGATATCTCTTACAAAAATGTTTTGGGTAAAATAACTGCAAACAAAACCAATCTGCAAGTTTCTCTTCCAGCAATGAAGCATTTCAATAACTATCAATTCCATTGGCGGCAGTCAGTTGAAGCCTTTCTGCATCTCTTTCCTTTACCACCATTCCATGCTGCGAAAACTCTCCATCATTTTGTACCTCATTTTTCCACTGGAACTGTTGTACTCTATCTGGATTAAATCGCACCAGTGGAACTTCTATGTAACTGTCAACTAATTAAAACTTCAATTTGGTTGTTTGTGCGCTCTCTTGTGTTTATTGATGTAATGTTTTTGCTTTCTGCATTTGGAAACAAGGGTTAACAGCCTTTAATGCTAAAAAAATCAGTCTCCTCATTTTTTCATGTTTCAAAATAAACTTAAAACCAGTCTTAAAATTATTAATATTACAGAAAAATGCATGAAAATAGAACTTATATCATAAAGACCTTATTCTTTGATTTATAAAGTGCTCTAAAAATGCTTTTTGCGCAGTAAAATATTTCATAAGATAATCTTTAAAATTTCTTGTAATTTGTAATTGTAAATTTAATTAAAAGCTTGAAAACAAATGATTCCTTTCCATCCGAGAAGAAAATTTCAGCAAAATAATCAATAGTTCTGTACTCATCCACCTATACAATATAGCAAGAAAGATTTTTTTTCTTCTTGCATGACGTATCTACTAATGCAACATTTATGAAATCCAATAAGCATTATCATGCTAAAATTATAAGCTTACATAATTGGTGACATCGTGATTCCTATATATTTTTCTAAGTTAGTTTTTAAATTACAAAAATTATCTGGAGTAATTACTACTATAAATAACTAATGATTAAATTTAATGACATTGCTATAATATTTTATTGTTACAAAATAATAAATCTTATTTAATTATTATTCGCCGGTTTAAAAACAACATAAAATAAAATTTTAAAAATATACTCAGAAGCTATTTTTGTTAATAGATATTTTAAACCAAATTTTTTTAATTTACCCAATGGTAATATTAGAAATGAAGTATTTTTTAAAGTAAAAATTGTGCACCCTCATAAAATAGTGGTTTTATGATTAATGAAACTATATCACAATTTCCGAACAATAAATAAGTAATTGAATATATTAAATATTTTTTATGTGTCGAGTCTTTTTAAACAAAACAATAATTACAATACAATAACAATAACAATTAATAAATTTTCAACTATTTTTTCTCACATTGTAGAATTATTAAAACAGTTTCAGGAAATAAATGAATCTGATGAATCCTTGTAACTTAATCATTGAATAAAAATAATTATAAAAAGGTGTCCGAAAGATCGAAAAGCTTTTTCATTTTATCAAGCAATTAAAAGGTTTTATATAAAAATAAAAATTCAACACATTTTAATATAAATACTATTACTTGTTCAGAAAATACTTAATATTTATTTTTTAAAAGCTTATTTTATTCGTGAAAAAGGATATAAAATTTCCGCTGTTGACATAAATGATAGGGAAACTTTCTTGAATTTGAATATTTTCCAATTAATTTTTAAAGCTACATTTTAAATAAAACTTTAATATTGTTGTTGTTGTTGCTTATGGCACTTGCCTACAGACTCTTTATCAACGGGTAGATAAAACTGTCAGCTTTTTCCCCGATGTAGTTAGTATTTCTGAAAATCATTTTCTTTATTTCTTTTTAGTTTGTGTACTGTTCCTTGTAACTTATTAGTTACAATTATAATACATATTGTAATTAATATGCATGTTATTTTTTGATATTAGTTCAATTAAAATTAAAGTTGCTTCTTCTACTATTTATAATATTTAATATAAGAATTCTGACAAAAACTTTTGTTGCAGATTTTATAAATTTAATGACTAAAGCTCCAAAACTTTGACTTCAGCTTGTTGGAAGTATGTTTAATGTGGGAAAAAATAGACGCAATATATTCTTTGTTCTTATTAGTCCAATCTAAGTACCCATTTCCTGTTGACTATTTGCTTGAAAAGCTAAGTTAATAGAAACTTAAGCTCATAAACAAGAATAACGTTTAACATTTCTATAATATCATGAATAAATAGGGTCTAAACCTTTCCTATCAAATAAATGCATTCAAACTGGATTTGATATATAATTTTTAATAACTGCACTTTTAAAATCAATGAGTGATATCGCTGAAATGATATATAAACGATAAATGAGTTTAATGATATTTCAAACTTCAAAATTTTTGAATTCTGAAGCGATTTTCTTTCCAATAAAATTTAAACTTACAAGGTTGAGCTTAACTTAGTTTAGATCTTCCAAGATTTATATACGATTTAATATTTATAGTCAATGCAATTATTTTAATTATTTGCTTAAAACTATCTTTAATAACCTAGCTACAAAATTCGATTGGAAGTATATAGCAATAATTATACACCGATTCAAACACACATCGAAAATATTCGTATACTATCAATATACAGCATGCATCTTGGGTCGCAATAGGCCTTGTTCTCCTACCTGGGGTGAAGTGACCCCTTGCCAATTCCCCGGTCACTTCCACCCCCAATTAATTAAATTAATATTCTTGGCGACGTTCTTCCCCAGTGTATCATCTCCGTGGCAAACCTATTGCTCCCTGCAGTGAGCGGGAGTCAAAAGTTCGCCAAGCCCGAGACGTTGATAGCCAAGTGAGATGGGACCACCGACGGAGACTGTCAACGAACGCCAAGGGCCGGCGTCAAACCTACGCGGTTGTGCTTGTCATATCTAGCTCGGAATGGATATTTAAGTTGCCTTCATACCTCGGGCAAAGGGAGGATAAGAAAACAAAGTGGAATTTTTATTTTTATTTTCCGTTTTCTCTTGTCTCTGTCGAATTTAGATGGTTAAAAAGAAAAGTAAGAACATGAAATACATTTGCTGTATTTTGTGAGTTATGAGCTATGGAAAAAGCAGCCAAAGAGCAGGTTGGAGAGCATAAATCTACAGTTAACCTGTTGCCAAGATAATATACCACACAAATGGGATTTTTGTCTATGAAGAATGGAGGTTTTCAATTAACTGCCTGTTCAAAACAAACTGAAAGCAGTAATTTTGAATAAAATCAATTTATTTGCGAATGGTTCATAAATCTGGACCATTCCGTTTCAGAATGAGTTATATGGATGCCAAATATATGCATATTCCAAAGAACCTGCACACATATTGTGGAATTTTTTAGGTCAAATATATTACATTTTCCAGAATTTTAAGTTGCTTAAAAAAATAAGATGATTTATGAAAAGCCAAGGAGGATACGAATTATTCAATATAAATATTGCAAATTTCAGAGTGGCTTTCAATTTAGAATAAACTAAATATTCAATGCAAAAATTTAACTGAGATTTATAAATATTTATAAATTTTAGCAATAATTTTCATAAAATGAATCTGAATTTATAAAGAGAAAACTAAAAGCTCAATAAATAGGTCAATAAACTAGATCATTTTCTAAAAGAATGTTTCAATATGAAACTGAAACATTCGTTTAAAAATGTAAATGTGTTTCGATAAACAATATTATTGTTCATAGTAGAGAAAAAGTACATATGAAAATATAGATCCAGTGTATGTCGGCGTCCTGACACAGAGGTAGCGCGTCTTCCTCGTGTTCTGGGAGTCCCGGGTTCGAGTCCTGGTTTGGGCATGTTTGTTCTTCTGTGTGCTATCTGTGAGATGTGTGACGGTGTCCCCCCTGTAAAAAGGGGCTGTGCAAGCGAATGTGGTGAGTGTGTAGCTAAGTCGTACTCTTGGCCCTAGTTGGCGCTACGTCAAAAACAAGAGGCGCTCCTTTCGACTTAAATCTACTGCTGTATCAGCGGGTGGCTTGCCCATGGCAAGTGCCATTAGTAATGACAACAACAACAAATCCAGTGTCTGCAAAACTGAAAACAATATGGTAAAATAAAAATTTTAAGGATATGAAGCGTTTAAAAGTTATACCAAATTAATATTTATACATAAATAATTCATTTTTTGTTCTCATTTATAAGAATGTGAAAATACATAGTTTTCATTACGATGTTAAAAATACATGCTTTATATCCTTCATAATAACAAAATTTTATTTAATGCAGTGCATTCAATTCCGACAAAGAAATAATCAGACCTAAAATTTAATTATCTTTGATATTTTTTAATTCTTTTCATACAAATGAATGAATAGGGAATAGCATTTAAACAAAAGAGATAAAAGTAAAAAAGTTTTGAATATGAACTTTCTTATTTGAAAATAGTATTTTTAAAAATTGTTTTGAGTGAAGAAGTATTCTAAATCTAACTCTAATAAAAGAATAAGTTTTATTATTCTGTTAATTAACGCAATTATTTCTGCAGCTGATTTGATCAAAGGAAAACCTATACTGAATCTAATGTCGAAAATTTTTATTTTAAATTAACGAATTCTTTTACAGAAGTACAAAAAGAAAATGATTCGCACTTTCGTTTGAAGTTATTAAGGGAGACATAGGAACTGATATTTCAGCAAAAAGTTTTTAATTCTTCCTAAGATGTACAGAAACAATTTTACCTGTCAGGTTGATAAAAGGAATCAAATAAAAAGAAAACTTACATTTACTATTTAAATGGAACACATTTTTAATTCTTTAAAGTAGAAAGTTGAAAAAGATGAAATTTTAATATTTCCTAAAAGCGAAATGGCATTTCCAAACAACTCTATTTTTTCATTTTATAGTAAAGTCGTTTGAACTGGTAAATCAACTCATTTCATAAATATATTCAGCACCAAATTTAAAAACATTTTTAAAGGCTTAATAAACTCCTAATAATGAAAAATAATATATATTTATATACTTTTATATTATGTATTTTAGCAAATAGTTTTATGCAGTAATGAAATAAATTAATAAATAAAAGAAAGTGAATTCTTTATAGTTATAATTCAGATCAAATCAAATTTTCAATATAAACGTTCACTATGTAGAATATGTCTTAATCTTTCAAATGCTTATCAAAGATCTTTCTTTTTAACGATATCAAAATTATATAGATGTAATAAGAAATATTTTTATAAAATGGATGCAATTTCAGCCTTTTTATTTCATTAAAAACAAGATAAACAATATTATTAATTTTAAATAATATTTTATGAAGATTTATAAACATTTAAACTGCTTCCTATTTGAATTATGAAACCTCATTTACTTTTTAAAGTTCACAAAAATAAAACTCGAAATTGATTCGATGGACACTGGAATCCTCAACAGCGATATACATTCTAAGCTAAAAATTATTTTTTTAAGTAAAACCTTTGAATGCTGATTTCACTATATTATTAATATTAAATAATATTTTATGTAGATTTATAAGCATATAAACTGCTTTATATTTGAATCAAATAAGTAAGGGAAATAGACAAATGAACTAAAGAAAATCTTTCATCTCAATAATATAGAAAAATCAAAATTTTATTATTTACTTATATATGTGGAATGTAACAAATTTGCTATGCATTTTTTATTTATAACTTAAAACTCATCCTCAAATATTTTTTCCATTTTCCAAAATCAGCATATTAAAAAGAATTTAGAGATTTGGTACTTATATATATTTAATTTTTTCTTGTTTTTCGAATTTCATTTAAATTTTCATATGGTGGATTCAATACATTTGTAGTATTTAAAAATATTCCTCTAGTAAATTATTAATTTCAGCTTTTCATATAAGTGTTTTTAATTAGTTTTATGATATTTTAACCGGAAAACAGATGTAAATAACAATATTATCACGAAAACTGAATTGATGACAAGGATAGTTAGAAACAATTGCGCTTATTAGCACCAAGCGACTCGCTGGAGAACAGAACGGAGAACTCAGCCGAACTCAGTTTTTATACCTCTGTAGAACATTCGAGAATCACCTCGCTCGAATGGTAAAGAATGTTCGAGAATCCTCTAGATTTTAGAGAAATAATGAGAACAATTTTAAATTAAAATTCCAGTCTTTGGATAACATGCGCTGGTCGGAATAAATCACCAAGCTATGGTGATTTATAAAGGACTTTCTTTTTACGGCAATATAGTATACTATTTTAAATAAATTTCTATAACTAACTATTGATCAATTTACAAAAACAAAAAAAAAAATAGAATATTAACACTAATCATTGCTTTCATCTGTTTTTTTTCAGTAAAAGAATGTATCTTTCGCAAACTTCAAGATAACTTCTATCGCCCGTACGATTCATTCCACAAAATAAAGCCGTAAATGAAACCACAATTTCTGCGAAGACAGGAGACAGATGAGTGAAGTCGTTTGAAATGACCCGACAGCCCGTTCATCAATCTGACACTCAAACCAAGATGGTCCTCACAATCTTACAATTCTCGTCAAAAAAAGAAAGAAAAAAAAAACACCAACTTTCCACGGAAAATAAAGAGGCAGACGATTCTATCAATGTCACATTGCCTTGAATGAGCCCAGTTCATAAATGGTAAGCGTAGCATTGCTTTCAAGATTCAAATATCCAGACAATGGAATGAAATTTCTTGAAAACTTCTTCACTGATAATTGAAATACGTCGACATGGTTTTTAACGAAATATCAGACAGCTAATCTAATGAGACTTCTGTGAAGTTTTTTTTTAAAAATACATTCCTCTTTTTTCCCTCACGTACGTGACTTGTTTTAATGAATTATTGGGTGACTAAATTTGAAAGAAAGGTTGATTAGGAACATGTTTTGACAGCTAATAAAGTTTAAGCTCTCAGCCAGGATTTATGTTCTCAATTAAAGGTGCGACCGATACTTTTATGTACTTTACCTTTCGGTTGCTTCTCCAATTTCTTTCCACGCCGCTTTTTTTTCTATTTCTATTTCTTTTTTTTCCTTCTTTGTATTTTTATTTGGTTAAGAAGACGAAGAGTCAAAAGAAAAGGCTAATATTGACCATTAGCTAAATTGATAGATTTTTACGGCAAATACCAGTAAAAAAGAGAGAGAGAGGTAAAAGCAAGAAAGAATGTGAAATCGTTGATCTAAAATATTTTAAGTAAATACGTGCGCGTGTATTTTAAATTTGAAATAGATACGCACAGCTAATCTGTTTTTTGATATTGAAAAAAAGTTTAAAAAAAATGTTTTGATGCAACTTTTTATAATCATATATTCTAACCTCAATTATTTAATAGTATATATATTTATTTTCGTATGTTAAATACATTTTGTTTTATAATCACGTTAGAAAATTTTATTATTTTCCTACGTTTTAAGGAGTAAAAAAATAAATGCATATATGTAGAAGAATTTATCAGCAGATAACTTAACTTAATTCTATATATGAGAAATATTTTTTTAAAAAAATCACTGCAGATTCATTACTTGTGAAAGAAAGTTGAACATTTTTGCATCTATACTTCCAAAATTCATTAGATAATATTGATATAATATTGTATTTTGTAAACAATATAAAAATCTCTAAATACAAAAACTAATATTTGCTCTCAAGTTTTAGTACAAATCAACAAATTTTATCCATTCTTGATGAAATCTGGCATATTTTCTCTTTAATATTTGATCAGTACTGATATTGATACTGATTCGCAATTACTGATTACTACGTCAAAATTATAAAAGAATAGTGAAATCCATTAATGAAGTTTCTATTCTTCTCACTATTTAACGTGATAAAGATGAAATTAAATTCAATATCTAAAAATCAATTACAGATAGCTTAGAAAAAGACAGGTTAACCCTTTATCTACTTAGGGTACTTATAAGTACCATTTAAATCTGGATAATATTTTCGTAATATGACTATTTTTGCCGATGGTATTTTAAAAAACACGGAGAATGTAACCCAAATAGCAAGAAGGTAATATAAGCTAAAAGTATGGACGAAAAATATTAACTAAATAATTAAATTAATTAATATATTTCTATTAATTAAAATTTTTGTGAGGATTCCGTTTGCGCTGAGAGTTGTATGCATAAAATGCTACATATTGAGAACTGCTGGTAGTAATAAAGATGCGTGTGTGTGTGTGAGTGTGTGTGTGTGTGTGCGTGCGTGTGTGTGTGCGTGCTGGTACTCAACAAATTAGATAGTATGTCCTAGAGCTAAACTTGGCACATGTATACTTCGAAAAATAAAAATGTGTCCATTGGAGCGATTTTTAAATTTTTAATTCTAATTAACAAATTTGGGATTTTTCGGGCAAATTCCTTAAAACTATTCAGCGCAAAAATAATTTTTACATCATCTCAATTTTTTTTAAAAAAAATATCTTTTTAATAATACTATACTGGGCGATATATATATATATATATATATAACGTATTTTGAAAAAATATATATTTCTTATTGTCATCGTTGAAGTGAAACTCAAATCATTATCAATTTTGGTACTAATATTACAACATGGCCTTTCTATTATATTGTTGATAAGCAAGATATCAAGATTTATTTTATTTTCTTTATTGAGCAGGTTTTAGTTTAAAACATGAATTTAATTTTAAAAATTACATTAATTTTGTTGTAATTACAATTAAGATTTTTAATTCCATAGCTGAGCATCAATAAAAAATTTTAAAGTTCCATTTTCAAGCTGTATTATTCTTTCTTCTGATATAATTCCATTCATAACGATATAGACCGAAAATTTCGAAAATGTTAAACACAATTAGTAAATAGAATGGTGTAATGTTTCTAATAAAGCATGAATTGCATACTTATAAAAATTTCACGCTTTGAAATTATTTCTGGGATAGTCATTAAATCTGAGTTAGACAAAATATTTAATCAAAATTTAATGAAATAATTAATTTTAGCGGAACAACTGGTCGCCGGAGATGGCTAGTATATATTCCACTATCGTATGTGATAGCATTTTTCTTTTTAAAAAATTTCATTGTCGTATATTAATAAATAAATAATACACTTGATATGGTTGTATAAATTCTCGTCATTTCATTGTCGGAGTTCTTATTTTGATAACAATAACAAGACCGCACCGCATCACTAATATTCCCTCCACGCAAACTACAGGTAGTGAAAAGTCATTTATATCAATAAACACCCATGCCATCCTAAGCGCCAGTCTTTTGAGTAAATTCGCATTTTACAAGGCTCTCAGCCTTGTTTAATACCAGAGAAATTTCCCTTCCCCTTGCTAAGCGAGCGAACACTGACTACCATCCTAAGCGCTCGCCTAATAAACGCTTTAAACGACGTGTTTCAAAATTTTAACCATAGCTTTTAAATCCTGCGGCCTTTGGGGAAATCTATCGCATTATCGGGAAAGATTATCAGCTTGGCAGCTTTCAAAATCTGGGGTCCGTCCTCAAACTTTTGCTTTTATTAAAAGAGGCATATCAGGTCGGCCCTCCCCGGCCCGGCTCCTGGAAAATCCAGAAGATCTAGTTGCGGCTAAATCTCTACTAGCCCTTTAAACGCGGAGGGGGTGGGGGGCTTGTTACGTCAATTTTGAGCCTCCCTTCTCCTTCCCTGCTGTGGGTTAGGAGGAGGAGGTGATCAAGTAGAGATGCTCTGTCTGCATCTTTGCTGGACTGCTACAACACGGTGCTCGAGCGTCGACAACTTTCGCCTTAGGGTTGTTGGAGCGGGAGTTGGACGCCAAACTGGAGTGTTTTAAATCGCCAATGTGATAAGGAAAATAGTTTTTCTCCTGATATAAAGCCTACGTCCTTGGAAATAATATAAGCAATGAAAATTTTGTTTCCATGAAAAGATTATTCTCATATTTAGCTTAATTATTCTCACAGGAGCTTAATTACAACTAAATTCTCCTCTTTAGATAATATTTAAAAGTTAATTATTTTTAATTAATAACATCATTTAAAGAAATTAATATATATTTAATTAATACGTGCTTCGGATTAAAGTTTAAAATAAATTAAATTCCAAAATAATATAATTGGACAATAGATTGCTGTAACATACCTACATGATTTTTCAATTTCACTTGCTTGAATTTATAAATAAATCAAGAAAGATTAGTATTTTCATAGCAATAATGAATAAGATTTCGACAAAATCCAAATAAATTTCGAGGGAAGATAAATTCCTAATGTAAGTATGATCACAAATTCCTACCCTAAAGATAAAAATTTATTATACAATAACCATTGATAAGTGATAATGAAAGTCTGGTATGATTCAATTGTTCACTTTTGACTTATTCTTTTCTTCAATATATAATGGTACTTCATCGTCAAGAGAGAATCAGTGATAAATTTTTTAAGGGATACATTGTTTTTGCTAGATGAAGGAAAAGGCAAAGAGAGTGTTTTAGTTTTAATAAAAGAAACTTTTGACGTTGTTATGATGCAATCAATAAAGGATTTAACGCGATTGTAGGAAAAACATGCTCCAGATATTATCCCTTGTATTATTTTTTTTCTCCAGGCACTTTAGCCATGGCAGAATCTTCACGGCACTATTTGCTGATGTTGAAGAACTGAAGGCAAAGATTTTTAAAAAAATTGCCTGCATTATAACAAATAGCACATTAAATACCATGCGTGAATTAGAATACCACTTTGAAATTCTCCAGCTTTCAAAGAAATCTTCTGCATATAATTGTGGCCAAGTTTTTATCTATTTCCCTATATTCACTTAACCATCCCTATATTCATATATGCCAAATATTTGCTTAATAATACTGTGCATACATGCGATTAAACACAGATGTCGAAACAAATGATAAGTAAAAATATATACATTTTCACAAAATTACTTAAGTAAATATTAATCGATAATTAATCATTAATTCACTGATTTGATTTGAAATTTGCTAAAATATGAAACTAAAAGGGTCAATTTAATTAAGCGATGGACCTCAAAGTACATTGCTTTAATTTGCAAAACACTTAAATTCATCAACGCTTAGCTGTAAATATATGCGGATATGCTTATTAACCATAAAAATCAGCATGCTTTGCAACTTCTTTGATTGTGAATCATTCTAGAACGGTTTCTAAAACTTTGAAATGTGTATCATCATCTAAAAAAATACTCTAACCTTAAATTGAAGTCTTGGATATTTCTGGAATATCTGATGGAAATGGTTTTAAAATCCAGGAAATGGGTTTCATTGTGAAAGAATATAACTTTTATTTGAAAGTTCTAAAATTAATTCTGAACAAACATTGAAAAATAGATTTTTTATTGTATTTTTCAATAAAAAAAAATCTAATGCAATTTGTGCAATAAATAGGATTTGCTTCAAATTAAAGACTGACTACATCGAAGATCCAGTTTTGGAGAATATACTGTAAATGAAGAAATGAGTAGTTTCTTTTTGGAGAATATACTGTAAATGAAGAAATGAGCAGGTTCTTTTTGGAGAATATATTGTAAATGAAAAAATGACCAGTTTCTTTTTGGAGAATATACTCTAAATGAAGAAATGAGCAGGTACTTTTTGGAGAATATATTGTAAATGAAGAACTGAATTTCTTTTAAATGAATGAATAATTTTCAAAAGCACAGATAAAAACGAATGTACATTGAACAAAAGAAAAATTGCTCTATTTAAAAAATATATATTCCCCCAAATAAATATTTTTTGTATAGCCATGAAACCATAATATAATTGACCAAATTACAGTAAAAGGAAACAATAATAATCCTCATTAAAAAAATCTCAAAATATATTCGCTTTTCATTTAGATCAAGAAAATCCCACATACAATAGCCATGCTAATGCATTAAACATCATAAAACGACCCAGTCAATGCTGTTATTGTTTACAGCGACACAGCTTGTGACAATTTGCGGGACACAACACAGACACCTCATTAGTCACTATCGAAAGCTTTCCGCTTCGCCAAGCTGCTGAAAATCAGCCAAATATGCACGCCCGCCGCCCCATTCCAATCTTCATCATGATGCCGTTCATTCGCCTTACGAGGAAAAGGATAGGGACGCTTCAGAAACACAACACAACGTTGACTGGACCTAATCCATCATGATTATCTGGTCCGCATGATTGATTAATGCAATACGAAGACAGCTTAACTGTGAAAGGGAGTAGGGAGACCGAGCACTTGGGGGCTTCCTAAAACCCAAACGAACAACAGATCGCCGGCGGATGAGTGGGTGTGGATGAAGATGATGCGAAAGTTTTATTTCGCGCCACCAAAAGTGACTGAAGACTTCACTGATGTCCCCTCTTCTCGCGGGATCTAACTCCCCCATGGAACGTGCTATAATTAATGCTTTTAAAGTGGTCAAGTGTCAACTGGCGTTTTATTTTAAAACTTAACGGCCCCGACTTGATTGGGTTGTAATGAAGCGGGGGGCTTATACATCATTGAGGTGTCAATGTTTCCGGTGGCAGTGAGCTCGATTGGCGCAGATTAGATGGATGCAAATAAAGGATTGGGGGCCTCTCAAAGATTAGGAGGTGTCAAACGCTTTGGTCTTTTGATGGTGTCTATTGAAAAAATGTTAGAGATAATCTTTAATTAAGTGGGTATCAGTTGTTGTGCCGGGGGAAGCTTGAATGCCGCAGTGGAGTAGAGATAGATTATATAAAATAGGCTTTGGGTGGCTTTTAAGTCGATATTTAGAGGCTTGCTCTCAAATAATTGAAAAAATAAGTAAACTATTAGTACAAGAAAAAGTCTAAAATTATTTGAAAGATCACTAATAAATTATTAAAATAAAATAGTATACAATGTTATCTCGTATTTATATTAACCATTTTCATCTTTTTATCGATGTTTATGAGAATTTTTTTGTTGATCTCATAAGATTTCTAAAATATTTTTAGCTATATTAGAGGAGTTTTCAGTAAGTAACATTGCTACTACACCAATTACTTGAAGCATTGTTGATGTTACTTATGGGACTTGCCATGGACAACCCCCCTGCTGATACAGCAGAAGATTTAAGCCGAAAGGAGCGTCTCTTGTCTTTAAAGTAGCGCCAACTAGGGTCAAGAGTACGACTTAGCTACACACTCACCACATTTGCTTGCATTGCCCCTTTTTACAGGGGGGCACAATCACACGTCTCACAGATAGCAGACAGAAGAACAACCATGCCCGAATCGGGACTTGAACCCGTAACTCGAGGAAGACGCGCTACCTCTGTGCCAGAATTACTTGAAGCGTGATAAAGATGAATACTATTGCATACAATTTAAATGATTATTTTAAAAGTTAATACTCGATAAAGCTTAAAGGGTTTCAAGTAATTGCTAGCAGAAAAAATTGGCAAAGAATTTTGCGGAATGCAAACCTTATAAAATATACTGAAGTAGATACGTTTCAAACTTAGCTTAATGATTCAGTTTTCATATTTTACCATATTACAAAACAATTAGGATTATAGTTTATGAATTATTTTATTGTTCAAAAATAAGTAAAACAGTTTTATATTTTCAGTTATCAATTTTAGCTATACAAAAAATTCTAAATACAAAAAAAAAATAGTTTTAGAAATTCTATAACATTATTTATTATCAATTTATGGAAACGTCAAAAAAGTTATTCAAAAGAGTAGTAATGAATAAAAAAAATGTACCATAGTACCTTGTACTATGATATTTAAATAAACAGATGTACCATAGTATTAAAGCAAATAGATGCAGCATAGTACCTTGTACTATAATATTAAAATAAACAGATGTACCATAGTATTAAAGCAAATAGATGTACCATAGTACATTGTACTTATATTACCATTTTCATCCTTTTCTCAAGGTTTCATAGGACAAATATATGTACCATAGTATATTACCATTTTCATCCTTTTGTCAACGATTCATAGGACAAATAGATGTACCATAGTACCTTGTACTTATATTACCATTTTCATCCTTTTGTCAAGGTTTCAACGATGCTTTTTTATTTGTTGTTGTTGTTGTTGACTTTAACAGATTTCTGGGATATTTTTAACTATGTCAGAAGTTTCCTGTGAATACCATTTCTACTACTCTGATTACTTGAAGCATGGCAAAGAAGTATGGTACTTCATACAAGTTAATTGATTGATTATTTGAGAAACTAAAACTTAATTATGCTTAAAAGTTCTCAAATAAATGAAATTTTTTTCTTTGAAAAAAAGTTGCGTTATAAATGTATGGAATCAAACACTTCAAAAAATTTACTGGAATAGATTGTTTCAAACTTAGCTTAACAATTCAGTTTTGATGTTTTATCATATTACAAAACATTCACGATATTACATTCACTGAATTATTTTATTTTACAATATTGTTTTTAGTTATTATAACAATTTTAAGTAGAAAGAAAGGCTTCAGTTTTAGAAGTTTTCTAACAAACATTACATTTAAAACCAGATTTTAAAAATTAAAAAAAAATAGTGAAATAAATAGTTTTTCAAGTAAGAGAATTGAAAATTTTCTAATTACACATATTTGCAGTTGTAGGGAAAGTTATTTCATAAAGGATTTCAACTGCTTTCTGTTGTTTTTGAAAGTGGCATTATCTCGAAACGAAACAGTTTAGATTAATAATTAATATATATGCTCTTACCTGTTATGTGACCGTTCTCATAACTATGATAATCGCCATCCATCCGGGACTTCTTCACCAGACCGCTTGTCGTCACACTAGACGGCATGCTAACCATTGAAACCCGCTTTGGGGGTCTCCCAGGTCTCGAACTGGAATGAAACATGAATCAACATCAGTATAACTGAATTACATGAATTCACCGAAATACAATAAATTAATTTCAGTTATTTAAGTAAGTTAATTTTATAAATATTTTTTAAATAAATGATCAACAGAGTTAATAATTGTTCATAATTCTAATGCTTATGAAATTTAGAAATTTTATATATAAAAAAGGAATTCGAATCGGGATTATAATAAACACCGAAAAGCAGACGATTTAGTTTTTGTATTAAATGGCAGCATATAAAAAACCATCAATTAAGAACGTATAGAATAAAGATATAGTTATAAAAAGATATATTTCGAGCCTTTTATCATTTTCTTTTAATTATTATTTTCATTTTCATTTTATTATAATTTCTTTTGCTGAAGATATAAACAACTGATATGTCTTTTAGCCAAAAAAATATCAGTTCAAAAACTGACTACTGTCAAAACTATATTGTTTGAAACTGTCAGGGACGAAAGGAAATATAATTACAGGTTTGATTAAATAAGATTATTTTTGTTCCAGAATTTTTTTCAAATTCATATCAGATCCATACAGTGTGTTTCAACGCCAGGATCAGAGAACTTCTAGAGCAATCAGTATTACATGGCATTGTTGAATCTATAAAACTTGCTAAACACGGTAAATGGTGATTAAACAGGGTTTTCCGATCTCTTTCTGATTTTTATTTCAGTATTTCAAAGTAAGATTCAATGTCGATCAATGACATAGCTATCCACTTAAACTAAGTGAGATCATACCAATGATATAGTACTGATGTCGCAATTATAGTTAAAAGACGCAAAATTATATCCATTATGCATAGTTCAAATGTAGAACACGACATTTTTCCCTCTACAACATAAGCGTATCAGAATTTCAATGAATACTACCATCAAGAATTTATTATATTTTTAAGTAACTATAAATAGTTTGACATTCACATGCCCGTTATCATTTTTGTTTTTGATTGAAGCAAAATATTTGGTGGAGTGGATCTCTCCATGTGGTACATTATTGTTGTTCCAACCAAAATGAATGGTATGTTTTGGGTTAGGTTTTTTTTGGCGCAAGAGCCATCATTGGCTATACTGTGCCAAGCATATGGTTTGACATCAAGCCGTATTAAAATAGACTTAGGGAAAGAATAGAAGCGTAAAATATTGATTCACTGTGAATATGTGCAAAAATCGAAAATTTGGAGTAAGAAAAATGAGCAACGATATGAAAAAAATTATTAAGTGTTACAATGTAAAAAACAACAATAATGTTTTGAATCGGCCGTGAAGGTGTTTTTCACAGCTTTGACATTGAACTATGAATTTCAGTTCAATTTTGATTGATATCATAGACTAATCATTCATCATGCTTTGTTTAATGCGAATAGCTTTAATGTCATTGGCTTTAATCATTAATTCTCATTCTTGAATTGCTAAAGTAAAGGTTTTCCAAGGAAAGTTTACACAACATTTTATTTTCGAGGAAAGTTCATGTTAGTAGATAATGTTACTCCTCTTGGTGTATCGTCATCTACCAAGTTTAGCAAACTTTTCCAGCTCAGAATTGCTATGTGATTCTGTGTCGTCTAAATATACCCAAACCTTAGTAGAAATTAATACCATTCTGTTGAGATACCTTACATACAGTTTATAGCAATAATTAAAATAATGACAAATAATAATTGAAACATATAATTTTATTTTATAAAAGAAAATGTGGTCGTTAAATTTAACCGAAAGAAAGTTAATAAAACTGCTAACATAAATACATCAAAATATTCATATCGTTTCCTAGAAAATAAACTTTTTGTATTTCTCAACTCTCTTAAGTTACAGAACGGAGAACGACTAAAAGTGCATAATAAAGTAGAGTTTTAATTTTTTAAATCTTACCTAAGCTGTTATTTTATTTTAATTAAAAATCTTTAACCTATTTTCAAATAAATAAATACAGCATAAAATGATTAATTTTATATAGTAATTAATAATATAATAATTAATGGTAATGGCTTACAGTATAAAATAATAATTAAATCGAATGTTTAATCTAGAAAAAAATTGACGTATTTTAATTTTAAAATTTCCCCAAAACTATAATATATTTTGAAGTGTATTTTAAAAATATTTTTGTGACTGTGGATATATGATTCAGGATAAAGTTGATTTAATAGAATATAAAATAAAAGTGGAATCGCTATATAAGAAAAAAACCAAAAATATATCGGACCAAATGTTTTTAAACAAACATTTTAATAGAATTTTTCCTAGCCTTATAGATGGGTTTATAATATGAGTTAAATAAGAGTTAAAATCTATTTATCTATCTTAGAAGATTGTGCCGTTAAAAAATATTAAAAATTCATGCAAAAGTCTCTGTGGCAATCTGTAAACACGCTGTCAAATTTACCAAGAGTTGAATAGTATCAATATGTCATTCTGTCAGTTTATTTTTGAAAGCAGTTTGATGAAGAACCATCGCATCAGATTATAAATCTCATTTCTAGTGGCAGTAAACAAGTCTCAATCAGGTCAAACTCACTTTTCATAACCCAAGAACAACTCTTTAAAAAAATTCAAAAAATGAAAGAGGGGAAAAACCGAAGCTGGAGAAAGAAATCGAGTTTATGCTATCGTTTTAAAAAATATGCAGATCCGTATACTATGAATATACTATCGTTTGGCCAACCTACTCAGATATTGGCAATTACTATCCCTACACAAAACCTGGCAACAAGTTTCAAATTTTAAAACGCAATTTTCCGCTACTTATGAAAGATTTATGGAATTCTTTTGACTGCTATGTAAAAATGAAACAAAACAAAAAAGAAACACCTTACTGTGTTCCGTGAACCCCCTCCTTTCCCCCCTTCCCATTCTCTATGGAGCCTGATTCGGTTCTACCCTTCAAAAAACGTGGGAAGAGTGCTACTTTTAAAAATTTATCGCTTTTTCATTTTTGCGTTGATCTTGTAGTCATATTTCAAACACCGTTCTGGGCGAGGGAAATGTTAAATCAATGACTGATTTGAATCTGGGCGAATGCAAAATTTCGGTAGCTGTTCTTTTTCATGACCAAATAAAGTCATAACAGGGATGATTCAACGTTAATAAGTTATAACGTTAATAATTATCAACGTTAATAAGAACAAAATAAGTGTTTATAATTTTGGGACTTTGCTATCCTTTACTTTGTCATCATCAGCAATTTTAGAGAAATTTATATAATATGCAGACTAAATTTAGTCAAATAAGTAATTTCTAAAAGGTTAGATGTAGACATACATCTACAATTGAAAATAATGTCTTAGCTCATCTGAAAAACCGAAAACGAAACTATTTTGAAAATTGATTGATATATATATAAAAATTTGATTTTCAATATTTTAGTCCAATCAACAATCGTTTCGAGAGAGAGCCGTGATCTTATTGATAAGGTTTTGTCGAAATGTATAAAAAATATTATAAATATTTTGAACAAGGATATTCAAAGCTTCATAACTTGGTCAGTTCTATTTACAGAAGAGATCAACCTTTTTTTGTTTAAAATATTAATGCAATGTTAATGTTATATTAGACATGACTTAATAGAATAACAGAACTCTATAAAAAAATTTAGACATAGTCATTTTTTTCAGAATTGTATTTGTTGAATCAATTACATTAAACATACTTATTCAAAGACGATTCCTACAAATTAATGTTTGCTTAGTTCGAAAATATTTAGAAATCAGAAATGAAAATAGTCAGAATTAGTGAAATTTTTAGGAATAATTTCCATATTTTTTTTAGGAATTTTCTTAAAATATCTAATGAAGTAAAACATATTAAAAATGTGATTCATATTAAAGTCACAAGCAAATTATTTTTTAAAAAAATAATTTACAAATAATTCATATTTTGAAACTTAATAACCAAAATAGATTTTTTTTTTTAAAAAAGAAACTTTTTTTATACGAAAACCAAATATTAATTTCTTTTTGTTTTTGTATCTTTTTTACCCATTTATTTATTTATTATTTATAAAAAAAGTTTTAAATTCCATTCAACAATGAGAGAGAATAATGTTAATAACAATCAAAATAAAATTCGTACAATTTAAGATTTATTACGACGCTCTCAAATTTGTATTTTAATTTTTGTAAAAAATAAATGATAATTTTAAATAAATAAAACTATATGAATATTTTTAAAAAAAAATATTGACAATTTTTGAAAAATTTGTAGTCATTTCCGAAGAGAAATTTATCTTTTGAAAATAATTTTACTCAAAAGAAAAAAAACACGCCTACTTATTTCTTTGATTGCCATCATTTTCAGCAAATTATATATATTTTTAGAATGATTTCTATTAAAATATTAAAGGAAAATCATTATTTGATAAGCTACAAAACAATTCACTTGATAAAATATTTAAAATTTTAAAATAAGAAATGAAATTAATATATGATGATTAAAAGCAAATTACTTGTGAAATTTGGAATATATAAAATATTGCGAAGTTATAAAAAAGAAGAAAAAACGAGACATTACTTATTTTTTAGTGTATCCCATAATTTCATTTTTGGCTAGAATTGGCGAAAAATTCCCTGCCAAACGCATTTTAAAGTAGCCAAAATGGCGGTGGCGAACAACCGGACTTCCTTATTTTCAAAACACGGTAGTTATTTGCAGCAGGGAAGAATGATAATCCTTCGACTTTTCGATAGATATTTTCCCTTAAATTTTAAAGTAGGTGCAAGATTACGCATCCATTCTATAATGTATATTTAAAAAAACAGACAGGATAAAAGGATGAAAAATAAAAGGACGGATATTTGCTCCCCATCCTCTGTTTGCTCTTTAAAAATATCTGAAAAAAATATGATGGGATTTCTTTTGTATAGCTCGGTTTTGTTTGGAAAAAGGTATTTTGAAATATTCTATGAATACATTTCTGCTTGAATGCCAGGGGAATACGAGTTTGATACATTGATTAAAGCTACAGGTTTTGAAATGTAAGTGCTTGATATAGATTCGAAGTTCCACGCCAAAAAATAACGCCAGTGTTATTATTAACACTTTGCCGATTTTTTCTTCTTTTTACTCTCATTGCTGTTTAAAGAGACGAAATTTTGACAAGGTTAGAATATATTTTTCTGCTCCACTAACATTTCCATAATAAGTATTTTTAATAAAAAAATTCTAAAATTACTTAAGAAACTCAAATAAATACACAGTATAGGTTCTTGCGAAATATTTCATTTATCATTAATTTAATTTATAAAAAAGTATTTTGAACTATACTATGAAAACATTTCTGTTTGAGTATCAAGAGAATACGTGTTTGATACATTGATTAAAGCTACAGATTTTGAAATGAAAAGCTTGATATCGGTTTGAAGTTCAAAACAAAACAATTCGCCAATGTCATTATTAATATTTTGTAGGTTATATATTTTTCTTTTTGCTGCTATCGTCTTTTAAAGACACGAAGTTTAGACAAGATTGGGTTTCATTTCTCTGTTCCACTAATATTTCCATAATTTTAGCTTTTAATAACCAAATTCGGAAATTACTAAAGAAATTCAAACTTATCACAGGAAAATACACAATATAAGAATTTAAGACATTTTTAAATTATTATTTATCTTAATTAACGAAATTCATTAACCAGTTTACCAGTTTAAACTGGTTTGAAACAATCACGAGACTTTTCTATTGGTCTCTATCGCCCTATAATATGTATATATATTTTTTTAATTTTAATTTTCAATTTTTCTAGTTGGCAAACAAAATTTTAGAGCTCGACCGACTTTGAGACGAAATAACAGCCATGATGTCATAGTTCTACGTTAACCTTTTAAAAACACATCTGTTGTGAAGAAGCTCACGTAATAATAAAGCAATACTAGTAAATGCAGGTCAAACTTTAAAAAAATGCATCTTCTTTCAAAGAAGTATGCATAATAATAATGCAATACTTGTAAGAGTAAATAAAAAAAAATCTTCAACCGATAATTTCCTGCGGACCATAATTTTTATTTTTTGTCCGTAAATTTCGGAGACACCAAAGCCTTCTAACCAAAACAACATCATGTTCTCACATTATAATATTACTAAATCATAAAAATAAATTTAAGATTTTGCGGATTTTACGAACAAAAAAGGTTTATTAATCGAGCGATAGCAACTATTGCAAAAATTTTCAATAACTGCTACGTACATTTTTGATAGACTAAAAGCATGTCATTGAAAATCAGTCAAACAACATCCATTTTTAAATTCTTATTTGAAATTCAAATAATTGGTTAGACTAGAGCTTCTTATAATAACTAAATTTCTCATCAAATAATCGTAAGGGAATGCATAAAAATTCAATTACTTAACAGCACTTGAAGATGTAATGGATCATTCCTAAACACTGACTTGACCTCACAAGTGTAGGTTACGAGGTAGATTAAACTTCAGGCTATAAAAAAATTCTTACCTATCCTATAACCTTGACCGTAGGCCTCACATGTGTTTCTTCCTTTTTTTCGTCATTTATCAACTGAATATGTTACCGTAAAATTAGTAATCCGATTTTCTTTTACAAATTGAAAGAATAAATGACAAGTTACCTTCTGTTACACAGTATATTTATTTATTCGTAAATGGTAATTAATTATTCCTTTTGCACCACAGGATTATGCTGTATATGAATACAATTTTCTTTTTTATTCACTCTGTCACTAGATAAAAATAGAAATATTTTATGAAATGATAATTCTACGAAATTGGTATAGTTATTGAAATTAGTTTTTGTTTCTCATGCTTAGCGTTTACATACTCAACAGTTATAATTACGTCATAAAGAGTTACTGTAAAAAATTTATATTTCATAATTCGTAATCACAATTTTAAAATCATATTAAATCTTAAATTTCACATAGAATATATTATTACTTCTCAACATATTTTTACTGAACACTATTGGTAGTGTCAATTGGAATTATTCTACGTTTTTTTTAAAAAAAATAAAGTAAAAATATTAACATATCAAATTATAAATTTCTACAGGGGAGACACCTAATTTACGAGGAAAAGAAGCTTCCTGTATCGTGTTTTGTTTGCATCCGAGAGGGGGGAAATGGCGGGGTCGGCTTCCTACGATGACAGAACAAGCTTCCCACTGGATGAGTTGTTCCGTAGCCGGTGTTTGGCTCCTAGAATTCAAACTTAGTAATCGCCAATGTTGCAGTGGCGGTCCGGTCATTCAAAATTGATCCGTATGTCTTAATTATATACTTCGATGTGGTTATTAAATTACGCAAGGATTAATTTTATTTATTCATAAACAAAATTTTTCAGAAAATATTGCTCAGTATTTAAACTTTTTTTAAATACAAAGATCATTTTATTACACGTCATTTACAGCGTAATATTTAAAACAAAAGGTTGTTAGTAAATCTTTTAAAAAATTTTGAATAGTTAGAATATTTGAAATCTATACAAATTATGACAGTCATTATATTAAAAACATACTTTTATATTAATCTAAAGATTTCTTTATATTTTCAGCCACAATTTTTTTAAATTTTTTTATCATGTCAGAACATTACCTTATTTTTAGAATGAAGTTTCTGGAGTTAACAAAAATCCGTAGGCGAAATATTGAAATTTTATTATCTGCACAAGCATCTCAAAAAATCATCTTTTAATAACGCGTTGTCATTGCATTTACAAAACCTATGACTAAAAAAATTAAGTTAATGACTACAGCAAATAAAATTTAGAAAAATGTCATTTTGAGAGCGTTATTATACGAAATGAAATAAATAGGAAATGTGATATTTAAAAAAAAAACAAAGAATGCGAGACAAAGTTTCTTTTTTTTTTTGATCGGTTGCAATACTAAAGTGACTCATTCAAACAATTATAATGAATAAAAATCTAATTTAACTTGCACGAGCACGTGGTGCTTGGCCGTTCAAGAAATGATGTTCTGACATGATACATTGAAATATGCATAGCAGATTTTTTAAAAATATAATTTGACCACATGTTTCAATTCATTGTTCTATTTATTTTTAAACCCATCATAGAAAGAAAAGGAAAGTCCAAATTTTTCCAAAGTTATGGACAAACGTCGAATTAAAACACAGAAGTCTCAGAAATTCAAATGCTGAAATGGAACATCCTATTTTTATTAACACACCAAACTTTCGATTTCATATGCTTTTTTTTTAGTGACCCCCATTTAAATCCCCTCTTACTCCCAAACAACGGGTTAGGTGCAGAGATAAAAGACCGAAATCTCCAACAGCAGTCGACGAACAACCCAACACTATTTCCGTTTTTAACGATTCTGGATCGTTTGGCATTTAATTGGCCCGGATGTTTCGATTTGATTGTTTTTCCAAAACAACTCTCAGACTTCACGACTCTTTTACTACCAGCAGAACGGAGTAAATTAAAGAAGGCAAAACAAGAAGAAAAAAAAAATGGCAACCAGAAAACAAAAATCTTTTTCCCTCCGCGTCGTAATTGTAACAGATCTCATGAAAGGAACGAAATGAATCACTGTAGTTTGGGCGGGAAAAGAAACAGCGGCAGTAGAAGAAGAGGAACGTTTCAGTTTTGTAGGTGCAGTAGAAGTCTTCGGAATCGAATGACGTTGTCGTGAGTGCCTTTAGCTCCTTCTGTGCCGTAATAAAGCTAGTTTTACGTTCCCGCTTGCCCGGGCATCGGAGGGCGTAAAATCATCGTAAAACAACGCACTTTTAACCTTAATAAACCTGGCCGGCCAAATAAAGAGCATTAACCCTGTATCCCAAGCGGCCGTCCGACAGACAGACAGTCTTAACCTCGAAATAAAAGCCTTTCTCTCCCTGCGCTTTGATGTTAGGGGAGAGAAAAACGACTTATTTCACCTTTCGAGTTAGGGGGAAATCAGAACAGCCTAGAGCATTCGGTAAATAACTAAAAATGGTATTATTCTTCCTAATGCACAAAAAGAATTGCCTCCCTTCATCATTTACTGCTTATCATTCGATCTTACTGTCGTAATAGCCTGGTTTATGGATATACTCATGAACATTATGAGCTACAGGTATTTTGTTCCGTATCTCATATCTTTAATAATAAAGGGCAATAACAATGAACAACCATTATTAGTTAAGAATATATTCTGATTAATTAATGCAATTTGTGAGAAATTCTTTTAAAATATATTTAAATAAAAACCATTTCCATTTGAGCCGAAATAGCAAATTTGCTTTAGATATGCTCATAAAAATTATAAGCTCCAGATATTTTGTTGCATACCTAATATCTTTAATAATAAAGGCAATAACTATGAGCAACGAAAATATTCTGATTAATTAATGCAATTTGTGCAAGGTTCTTAAAAATATATTTAAATAATAACAATTTCCTTTTGAACCGAAATAGCAATTTTTGCTTTCGATATGCTCATAAAAATTATTAATTCCAGATATTTTGTTGTATATCTCATATCTTTAATAAAAAAGTGCAATAACTGTGAGCAACCATTATTAGTTAAAGAAAATATTCTGATTAATTAATGTAATTTGTGCAAGGTTCTTTAAAAATATATTTTAAAAATTATAATTTCCATTTGAACCGAAATAGCAATTTTTGCTTTAGATATCTCATAAAAATTATTAGCCACAGATATTTAGTTGCATTTCTCATATCTTTAATAATAAAGGGCAATAACTATGAGCAACCATTATTAGTTAAAGAAAATATTCACAATAATTAATGCAATTTGTGCAAGGTTCTTTAAAAATATATTTAAATAATGACAATTTCCGTTTGAACCGAAATAGCAACTTTTGCTTTAGATATGCTCATAAAAATTATTAGCTCCAGATATTTTGTTGCATATCTCATATCTTTGATAAAAAAGGACAATTCCTATGAACACCTAAATCAGTTAAAAAATATTTTGATCAATTAATGTAATCTGTGTAAGATTCATTTCAAGTATTAAAAAGAATCTCTATTCAAAACAAAATATAAATTTTTCCTCATTATATACTCATGATCATTATGAGCTACAGGTATTTTGTTCCATATCTCATTTCTTTAATATAAAGGACAATTTCTATGAACACCAAAATCACCTAAGAAAATATTTTGATTAATTGAAGCAATTTATACATGATAGGTTAAAAGTATTATTAAGTAACAAAAATCTCCATTCGAACCAGAATGGCAATTTTTGCTTTAGATATACTAATGAACATGTAAAAGCTACAGGTGTTTTGTTCCATACCTCATATCTTTAAAAATAAAAAAACAATATTTTAATAATTAATATATTTTAATTAATTAATGCAATTTGAGCAAAATTCATTAAAAGTGTTTTTTAAGTTATAAAAGTTTTATTTGAACTGGAGCATTGATTTTTGCTTTAGATATATTCTTAAAAATTAAACTACAGGAATTTTGTTAAATATCTTATATCTTTAATAATAAAAAATAGATGCTATGAGAAACTACACTAGTTTAGAAAACATTTTGATTAATTAATGCAATTCGTGTACGATTCCATTTCAACTGTTTTTAAATAATAAAAATCTCCATTCGAAACGTAACAGCATTTTTTTAAAAAATAAAGTAAAATAAAATAAAAAAAATACATGCAATTCAACCTCTGATAAAGAAGAAAAATTGACCTTATCACAATTTTTTTTATCTCAGAATAAATAAATTAGTAATAAACAGCTTATTTTTATCAGTCTTAAGGATATTCTTGTTTAATAGTAATAATCACGTCATTTATACAAAAAGGTAATCAGGTTTCATAAACATATGTAATAAGAACTGCTTTTCATTTCTTAAATTGAAGAAATCTATAGCATTTTGTATTTTTGAAATGCGAGCTTTGTAGTATTAAAAATTATCTGAATTTTTTTCCAGGAATTGAAAAACGAGTCAATACGTGTTAAATAATAAGCAAAATCAAGAAAACGACACCTTCTCATTAAATTCATTTCGTGAACTTTTATTTCACATAAAAGCTTATTATAAATTGTAACAACAATCACCTGACCCCCCCCCCCCCTTACACGCACAGACAACCTCCATTACTAAATCCTCCATTTTCGAAAAAAAATCTCAAAAACAATATTTTCCTATTGTATCAAATATTTCTTAAAGGTAAAATTTGACTTTTAAATTGATTTTATTGAGGGAATCATGATTGTCAAGTTATGAGAGAAAAACTGAAATTAAAGACAGTCTACATTTTTGGCAAGACATTTGGTCGCTAAAGGTGGCTACTCTAAATACACACGGGTTAACAGAAAAACGAAATAAAGTAATTTAATGGCATTATAACCATCTCAATTTAACATAATTTCAATCCACATGCTTAAAAAGTCATAAAAAAACCGTTAAAATGAGTCGTCACTTCTTCCCACTTTCACACCCATTCGCAACTACCATCAATTGTATTTAAAACAAAATTGCTTCAGTAAAAGAATGCCCATGAATAAAATAAACAGAAAACAAACCAGCAGCAAGAATTTCACTCCAGACTGAGTTACAATATTAAAGAAATGTTAAAAAAGCAATACCACACACAGAACAAATGCTCAGACTAACGACTGGAGGAACAAAAGAAAGGAGCCATTTCATTCCTCCTCCTCCTCGGTTTCCTTTGCAACCCATCCTTTGCAATTCTCATCTCTCTCCACCCACTTGAGGACGACTTAGTCTGCAATTGCGATGCCATTTGCAACCGAGTTTTAGGACCGAGTTTGAGTGCGTGTGGGTCTCTTTTTCTTCTGCTGCTTATTTGTTCCAGACAGCTTCTTTCTATTCGGGTATGGTTAGTAAAATGGTTGGCAATGAAAGAAATAGCAGGCGATTTCAGTGTGTAATTGCCGACGAAGCGTTGTTGGGGTGCTTAGAACTTGGATATGAATGTACATTTAACAAGTTGGCAAGCACGTAGGACAATGATAGTAGTTTGTGTGTGTGTGTGTGTGTGTGTGCGTGTGTGTGTGCGTGTGTGTGCGTGCGTGCGTGTGTGCGTGTGTAAAACATGGTAATTTAACAACATATTATAACATTTGGCCGCCTGAAAAACATATTGTGGAAATCTACTATGAAAGTTTATATTACTTTTTAAAAAACATGTATTTTTTTCCATCATATCTTTATATATATATATAAATTTAAAAGAATAATAATTTTATTTAAAACCAAAAGACAATTTCCTAGATCCAACCAATAATTCGATTTTTTCCAATTTTTATTTTTCTATGTTTATGGCTCCTAAATATATCATTACTATCTTGAATGTCCTTCACTGACCTTTATATTCGAGAAAAATTTCAAAACTCTACATTACTGTACGTTCTCTTCTGAGTCTCCCGGACATAGTCATTGTAAGGATTTCGCCAATTTTTTTTTCATCTGAAAAGTGAAAGACCCTGTGTAGTCAGATTTTTATTTTCACAGTTGCGTACATTAGAGCTGTGTACTTCTCATTACACAAATGAAAACCCAATATGTGCCTTGGAAGTTCTTTTCTACTTTCTGAAGACAAAAATTGACACAAAACTGCAAAATAAATTACAAGGTTATATACCAAATTTCCTTTATATGATTAAGTTATTACATTTTTTGAGTAGTGTGTTTATATGCATGGGAAAGCACATGCCAACCAAAGGTTAATTCCAAGACAGGTATTTAAAATTTGATATGAATCAATAGTTTAGATTAAAAAACAAACAAACTTGTGTGTAAATTTTGTCAGTCGTACCTTTAAGTTTTGTAGATGTCATGTTCATGTGTATTCGAATACCATGACAATGTTTTCTGCACAATTTCCCTCGAATACAATGATTTATCACGACAATATTTTAATGCTCTCGAATGATCGAACAGAAAGAATTATATTAATGCATTCCATTTAAAATTTTACAAATATCTACAAATTAATGAAAAGAATATATACCAGATTTCATATATTTAACTTAAAATGCGTTTGATTTATCATATATCTTCTGATTGTGTTTAGGATAACATTTCTAAGAAAATCTTATTCTATTTATATAGTTAAAAAGTTACAAGAAAAACTGGATTAAACTTTTCAAACGATTAAATAAGTGAATATTTGAAAGACTATAAAATTATTGTTAATAGTTTTAGAAACACTTTATTTCTGTATTTTTTTCTGTATTTTCTGTATTCTGTATAAATAAAATTTATTATTATATTTCGCGTTTTTCAATTATACCAATGTTATGATACATTTATATTATATAAATCCTGCTTTAAAAATTTTAAGTAAATTTTATTTCTGAATTGATTTGCATTAGAAAAGGGTAACAATTTATTATCAGAAAAATATGCTTGAGTTGATTGTGTAGAGATATTTATTGCGACATTTCAATTACGGCTGAAATAGTTTTCATTGAAATTTTTATAAAACAAATAGAGAAGAATAGGAGTGATTTCCTAATTCTATTAATCATTTAATTCATATCAATTTTCAAAACCTTTAATACAAAAATATTTGATAACACAAAATGATCAATAGCTTTCTAAAAAATTTAAAATCATTTTGCATAAAAACGAAGAATAATAATGAAATCTCTTTAACATATCTTCATGATAATATATTCTTAATATATCTTAATAACATTAAAACATAAAATTTGATAAAACTCATTCTATTATTATGAATTAAACGGGACTGTTTAAATGAATTTAAATCTTGTAAACATATTAATTTAGAAAAAAAAAATTCATTTTTGGAAACTATTATTCTGGAACAATCAATAAAAGAAAAAAAATCGTCTGCTGCAATTAAAAAAAATCGTATTCAGAATTGACATTTCTATAAAACATAATACACTAATTTAAATATTTGTTTTTATTTTAAGCGCGAATATTTTACTTCGAATACTTATTAATTTGTGTGAGAACACCATTTCATTAAATTCATATTCCATAAAATTTCATTATTTTTCGAACAATGGAATTTAAAGCTTTTTTTTTTCACAGAATTTTCAAAAGGCTGAATAGTGAAATTGATTTACAAAGAACAACATTAAGAAAAGTGATTCTAAGAAGGCAAATAAATCCGATTCTAATCGCTTAAACAGCGAGAATATATCTACATATTCTCGGCTCAATATATCTACATATTGAGCCAGGAATCTTCAAACGGAATCCAAATCCATTTCTTTGGAATTTCTATTATTCGAGAAATTAACTTCCCAAGTCTATTGTCTTCTCAGTCTCAGAAGTTCCTGCTTTCCAAGTAGAAAAAGTAGTATCTTTCAAATTAAAAAGGAATCAAAAGATATATTTCTGGCAACACTTTTTCAATGAAAAAGTCCTCTCATTATATTTTTCCCTAGATCAATTGCTAAGGTAACAGATACTTTTAATTGAACAAAAACACTCTTTCAATTCAAATGAAAGCTAAAAAAAATTTTTTTCTTCATGCAATTGCTTTCTATCACGCAATGAATACCCACCCCAGGTTTGAAAATGATTTTTTTAAAATTATTTTTTCTTCTATTTTTAATTCTCAGACAGTCTATATACGGAGGAATGATTTTTTTAATGTATGCATATCATTCGGTTCATTTCTGAACAAATCCACATTTAAATGAATAGGTAACATCGTGAATGAAAAAAAAAATTGCCTTACAATAAGTTTTTATAAGAAAGACAAGAAATAGCTGAAAATGTTTTGTTTTAAATGCGACTTTGTGAGAATTCTGCATTTGAAGTAGATCTCCAAGGAGAATTGCACAGCGATATTGAATGCCTTGTATAATATAGCGTTACCCTCATTTAAAGAGAGGGACGATATAAATGTTAAAATATGTAATTTGGTAATTTTTTATAGAAAAAACAAAAAAATCCTGGCTTGTTTTTTTAAGTGTTTGATGAAGCTCCAAAATAAAGGTTTAATGCATTCTATAGAAAATCAATTATTCCTTGTTTTAAATATTACGTTTTTCTTATAAAGGTTATTATCAAATTGAAATATAAATTTCATTTTATATAAGACGAAATCTGTATATCATTTACATGCTTTAATGCAAGATCTTCTATTTTAAGATACTTTTAAATATTAAAAATTAGCTTAGTAACTTTTAAGCTTAATTTCAAGCACAAAAAAGGAAATAATAATAAAGATACCTTACATAATAAGTATAGTATATATGTTACCATTAAAGAGTGTAATTCAGTCAATTAGAATATCTTGTTATATTATGAAATAACTTTGTATGATTTCTCTCTTATTAAAAAAATATTTGGTTATCGCAATAAATAATCAATTATACTCCATGACAAGAAAATGAATTTAATTTTTTAGCAAAAACCTCCATATTATAGTATTTTTAGTACTCCATTAAAAATTATTAATAAACTTTTCACCAAAAGGTGTTATTTCGTAATTTTAAAAATTGCATTACTCATGGACTGGAACCTTTAATAATCTACTTTTTTAATGTATACAAACTTTATGAATATCATATTTCTTTGTATAACCTGTAGTATAATTTGTTTACATAAGTATTTCGAACTTTCATTAATTCAAAACTAATAAATTGCTTCGTTTATAAATTACATAATGCAATGATAATTAAAAGAAAATAATAATAATTAATAAAAAAACTGTTTAGAAGTATATGTATTATAACTTGTTTACATAAGTCATTAAGCATTTTTTTAATTCTAAATTAATTGTTTAACTATAAATTTGATAGGCTAATAATAAGTAAGAGAAAAAATAATAAATAATAATAAAAATATTGTGAAATATATAAAGTTTTAACAGTTTAAAGCATAATATGGATTGGTAATGTATATTTAATTACAAACAATACTAACCAACGATTTTACTATTAAATAATACGGCTTAAATTAACTCAGATAGACATTCATGTAAATTATTTAAATAACTAATTGTATGAGATCATGAATTACATAAATTTAATTTTCGGTAGATCCCTTTCCACATCCCAGGGGAGGGAGCTCTTCTCTTAAATTTCCGTAAGAATTCTATTACCTCTCATTTCGTTGACTCAATTTTTATGGCATTTCTTTCCATCTTCCCCCTTCATCCCCCGCTTTGCTCTCGCAGTTAGTCTGCGGTGTTTTCTTGTACAATTTGAAGTATTTACTTTTAAATTGGAATTAGCTGTCTGATAAATGTATCCTATGCAGCTTTGAAAAAAAAGCAGAAATTCAGAAAACAAAATTAATTTTTAGGTAATTTTATCTTTCACTGTTTGGAGGATTATATCTGGCATAAGCTGATATTTCGTGAGTGAATTTGTTATTTTGAGCTTAAAATAAAAGAATAAAATATATAAGTTACAGCATACATAAAAAAAGATTAATTTTATATTTTTGAATTATTCTTTGAGAAGTGGTTTGGTTGGATTTAGAATTTCCTTGCGGTTGAAATCATTAGGTTAGTTATGCTTCTCCAATATCAGTAAGAGACTTAAAGAAAATTTCTATAGCACAATAATAAAATAAAAGACATTATATATATTTTTTCCAGTGAGAATGATTATACTCATCATTAATAAATATAAATTATATTAGAAGTTCTTTTTATTACCAAATAAAAATCACGTAGAATAAAAAGAGGTTGATTTCATTCTTCATAATTTTATATTTATGTTTTAATTCAAAATAGATATTTTGTTACTATTTATTATGCTATGGCAATTTCATTCGTTTTAATTACTAAATTTTTTAATTACGAATGTTAATAAACAAAACACTAGCAAAAATCAAATATATCATGTAACGAATCTTTATATGTGATAACTTCATATTTCATTTATAGCAAATAGAATAAAATATCTGATGTTTAAAACGTAATGACATTATTTATCACATTTAAATTGTTTTTGTTTTTAATTACTTTCAGAGTTTTAATGATACATGAAAAAATATTGTTTTGATTAGTTTTCATTTTTACCAAGAAATAAATTTGAATATGAACTGAGATATTTTGGATTATTAGTACTTTCAATTTTGTTAATAACAACGTGGTGCCATTGACAAGCTGGTCATTATTTGATGGTAGTATCAAGGTGGTGTTATTAGTATGCAATTAACATGAGGCCCGTATACTATTCACATCAAATGGAAGGGGGTAACCACAAATTTATCTAAATATAGCAAAATTACGTTACATTTAAGGGACTGTTTTGCTATATTAAATATATACAGAAGTTTGTTAAAATTATTATTTTTAACTAAATAATGTCTTTTAACTAAAAAATACGTTTTTGAAATAATCGCGATAAATTACATTTATTTATGTACGTCATTTCACAGCAAATATGTTTATTATTCTGTAAATGAATTTTCAAAAAGTTCCAATGATCAAAAAGAACTCTTTTGTAGACTGGGCAGACATGAAAGTGCCCATTCATTTCTAATTGAAAATCTTTAATCGAATGTTAACATAAGGCCTGTATGCTACTCACATCAAATGGGTGGAACAAACCACAAATTTATCTAAATATAGCGAAATTTAGTTACATTTAAGGGGCTGTTTTGCTATATTAAATAAATGCAGAAATTTGTTAAAATTATTATTTTTAACTAAACAATGCCTTTTAACTAAAAAATACCTTTTTGCTATAATCTCAATAAATTACATTTATTTATGTGAGTCATTTCATAGTATACAGGTTTATAATTCTGTAAATGAATACTTTAAAAGTTCCAATGATCGAAAAGAACTCTTTTGTAGACTGGGAGGACATCAGAGTGCCCATTCATTTCTGATTGAAAGCCTTTAATCGAATTTTAAAATACTGATTGGGTTTCGAATGCATTAAATCAAACACACTGCGAATAGCTGCTTATTTACCCGATACTCAAACACGCGATGTTATAATTTATAAGTCTTCTACAGTATAAGCTCAAATATCGCTTAAGAGTTCCAATTTCCGCAAACCGCAACACAAAAGAAAATAGACCGCTCTCATTCAGGTGAGTTTCACACAGTAGTTCCAACACTACATCAAACAATTCATTACAATCAATTTACTTAAGCCACGAACACGCATTTTCTTACTTCCAGCAACTCTCTTTTCAACGAAGAGGCCGGTATCATTTTCCACAATACAATAGAACATTCGAAAGGTAATGCCGAAGCGTTCCGCGTACAATACCTTATCAAGTTCGTATTTCTTAAATTGATGAAACATTGTGAAAGATAAGACACTGCGAAAGAGAAAATACCAAAAAAACAAACATACTGCGGTCACCCTTAAACAATCCAGTATCGTTTTTCAAAGCGGTCGTTACCGGACTGTTCTGTGAATTGTTATTTAAATAATGGTACAGTAGAGAGGTGGCTATTATTGATGTTTGGGCTCACTAGATGGTGAGGTAGGGAGGGAAAATAATCTCTTGTAGTAACATTGTTTCATTGTAATAAGAAAGAAGATATATCGATTTAGGGGCACACTGGTATGATAGAGGATCCCGGTTGGAACGTGAAATGCTGGGAACTGAAATTCGAACGGAATCTCAAGCCATGGAAGGAAATACAGATTTATTTT
>JAOUZG010031484.1:184660-204364 GCA_026289955.1 Argiope argentata | reverse complement strand
AATTCGAACGGAATCTCAAGCCATGGAAGGAAATACAGATTTATTTTTAATTTTTTGCATTAAAATAAAGGATTAAAATTCTACATTTTAGCTCAAATTTTAATCTTAATGTTAGCTTTGAACTCATTATAAGATATTCATCAATTTTTCACTACTGCTGTTTTAAGCGTTTTTTGTTTTGATTATTTCAAATATCTCCGATATTTTGTTTTAAAAAACCGGATAAAATTATATCAAAATGCAACCCGTTAAACTGAAAATATAATTTACTAATACAAATGAATGTAATTTCCAATGAAGGAAACAAACAAACAAATAAATAAAATACAATTTCAGTTTTTGTAGAATTATTAAACATCCTCATAACACTGAACATCTAAATAATGTACAAATTAGTAATAAAAATTCCTATGTTTCTTGCAATATTATAAAATTAAGTATTTTATTATATAATTAATTAAAATTAAATATAATTTCCAGTGTATTACAATACATATATAAGAAGATTAATCCTTGGCTTAGCAAAAACTATTTAAATATTTAATATCAATGAGAATAAAAAACTGAAGGTATTAAAATTATGCTGTTCTGTAACATATTCCAGTGGGAAAAAAATTATAATAACAAAAAAATCCATTAAAAAACTGATACAACTTAACAGTTCCAATATCAAAAATATTCGAACGTTTAATTTTTAAAGCCAATGCGAAATTTAAAGTTACAAATATTGAAAATATCTCTTATATTCTCAGACAGAATGTTTTCATTATTTATATTTAATTGTAATTTAAATATCTGAAAATAAGGAACACAATTATAATTTTACAAAATTGTTAAACAACATAAGCATTGTGATTCGGAGAATTAACTATAAAATTAAAATAAAAGCATCTTTATGAAATGATTTAATGCATTTAATTCGCGTTAAATCATTATAAAAAAATGAGAATTTATAAATGATGTTGACAAAAAAATATCACAATAAATAATATTAAATATCAAATTAATTACTTGTTTAAAATTACTTGAAATGATTAAGAAAATAATATGAGCAACACTATGAATTTAGTTCATTAAATTAAGAGTTCTTTAAACGAAACACTTAATTTCGAAAACAACTTTTTAATCAATCTGATCACTGAACACTAACATTTGCATTTTACAAGTCTTTTCCGAATATTAACATCACATCAGATATTGAAACCACTCAGTCGAAAGAAAACATGACGGAAAATGTAAAATCTTTCTTTTCGAAGTTACTTATGCTTGATTTCATTTCACTTAACATGGTAGCTTTCTGCAGCTTTGTTTTTGCTGCTTAATACCTAAATAGCAAAGAATAAATATAAAAAAATAACAGTCTGGACTCTCCCCTAAGTATGTCAACTCCCCCTCAAGTCGTTGAAGGATAGATTTCAACTAAGGGCCCCCTTGAGTGACGTGCTTCATCTGTGGATTTACTGCAGTCAGTGGTCTCACAGGGGAGCCATCAAGGGAAATTGCAGTACTGAATACTTAGTTTGAACATTGGCAACTGACGTTTTGACTGCAATGACCAGTTCTGGTCTTCCCCGAAACATCACTTTTCTTGTTATGGATGAAATGCGCGCTCAGATTTGGAATGAAACAGATGACAGCTGTAGATTTTTTGTTATTTAATCATTTCGTTTTTGGTTTGTAAATTAAGCAGCTTTGCTTTATTGCAGCTTCAAAAATCTGCGTCGTTAACCATCGACTTTGTTTTTCTGTTCAAAACGAAGAAATATTTATACGAAATATTTGTAATTTAATACCTTCAGTTATGATAAGAGATAATATCGAAGAGATTGATAATTTTAATAAATAAATACATTAAAAGAGAATTGCGCGATTAAAAAAAATATGCAATCAAGTTTTTATAAATTAACAAACTTCCATTTAAAGATCGGAGTGTTTATATAATTTTTCATGTTTCAGCAAAATTTATGTTATTTATGATTCATCGAAAAAGTTCAATAAAAAATTTCATTTATAAAGAAGAATCGGTAATTTACGAAGAAGTACATAATTGTGTAGTTTAGTAATTTCCATTATAAAATTTAAGGAACAAAAAGAGTTTTTAAAAATATTAAACAATAAAAAAGTTTTAATAATCCAAAAAATTAATATTTCTTGTCTCCATGTTAGAAGTCATAGGGACAAAATGAAACAATCTATCAATGTAAAAGATTATATTTTGTAATTTAGTTAAAGAAAACTTGCAATTTATACTGATCTGATGTCTCTAATCTTTTTGTAAGAGAATATAGCAATAAAATATGACAAAATATTAAAGCAAAAATTTAGCTAAATTTAGTTTTTTGTGAGAAGTCAGAATTGGTTTTAAAAAACTAAAAGAGTTTAAAACCTTTGACTGTTGTTTTAAATACCTGTATTTTCTTTAGAAACTGAGTAAAATTTTAATTTAAAAATGAATTTTAATCAGAATTCCTTCCATCAATATAATAATCTAATAGATATGATTAAGATATGTTGTTATTAGTGGCACTAGTCATGGACAAGTTTCGCCAAGGCATCCGCGAGTTTTAAGCCAAAAGGAGAGTCTCTTGTTTTGAAGGAGCGCCAACTTGGGTCAAGAGTACCACTTTAGCTACACATTCATCACATTCGTTTGCACAGCCCCTTTTCACAGAGGGGCACATTCACACACCTTACAGATAGAACACAGGACAACCACGCCCGAAATGGGAAGCCCAGCTCTCGGAGAAGACGCGCTACCTCTATGCCAAGGCACTGGCATAATTAAGATATTAAAACTTAAATCTTATGCGGCATTTCTAGTAAATGTTTTATATTTAAATATGACTAGAAATTGGAGATAAAAGTTATTGTTGTTATAAATGTCATCTTAATTCATATGATCTCTACAATAAAGGACTTTTATTTTCTTAAAAACAGTGTACATAAAACATTAGATTATATCACACTGAAAAGATTACAAACTTGGTTAACAACCAATTTTCTAATTGGTGGTAGTTCCCAATAACACAATGCTTCATAATTGGTGCTTCTACGTGTTTTTGATTCAGCCCGCTGAACGATTATTGTGTGACAAAGTTTGTCAAATTACTCATCAACTCATTTTTTTATGTACGTTAATACTCTACCCATTGTCTCCTCAAAGATAACTTGGAGATTATCCAATGCAAGAAACGTGTTCAACAATAACTGATTCGTGTTTGATTATCATGCGAATGGTGATGCTTTTTATTTCTAAATGTTCAAATTAATGGGAACGAAGTCTCTGTGGTAGATACAGGATTTGTTTAGGGTCTTGAAATTAGCCTGTCTTTATCAATACGAAATAGTTTTAATAACATATCTAAATTTCTGGACAATTTTATTTATGAGGTATATTTTTCTGAAGAAAACGTATTGTCAAAATGATTGTTGCTTTTATCAATGCCGAATAATTTTAGCATTTTCCATATCTGGACACTAATTTTTTATGTTATACATTTTTCTGTTAAAAAGCAATGAAAGTATTCAAAATGATTGTTTCCCCTATCAATGCCAAATTATTTTAACTGCATCCTTCAATTTTTTAACACTCTTTTTTTTAACGTTGTATATTTTTCTGATGTAAAAGCAATAAAAGTATTTAAAATGATTGTTTCCCTTATCAATGCCAAATTATTGTAACATCTTCGAATTTCTGGAAGCTATTTTTCTTGTGTTGTACATTTTTCTGACGAAAACTCAGTGAAATTGTTCAAAATAAATGTTTCCTTTATCAAGGCCAAATTATTTTTACAGCATCATCCAATTTTGGAACATTCTTATTTTTTAACGTTGTATATTTTTCTGATGAAAAAGCAGTGAAAATATTCAAAATTATTATTCTTATTGAAATAATTCTTCCTTTATTTTTTAAAGAAAAGTTGCAGAAAAACCCCCAAACTTTATTTCTATCAGTAGCAGTTGTCACCATATTTGGAATTAAATTTGAATCAAATTCCAATTAATTAATATTATGCCATTGAAATGAAAATGAAAGAGTCTAGACTAAGGTGTGGAGATGTACTAAAGTCATTAACTTTCTATTTGAAAACGAAAAAAAAGTATACGAAACATAATTTGCTGCAAATGAAAACAATTTTGAAATACATAACCGGGATTTTTTTTAAACTCATCATATTTAATTCTTTATTTAAAATTATAATTTTTTTACAGACACTGTCATTTTAATATGATTTTATGTCTGCTTTCCTGAACAAAGAATATTTTAGACACTACGCAACACCAATCAAAATGAAATTTAAGAATTTATTTCTGGAAGTTTATTTTAATACCAGACTAAGTTCTGCCTGATGGAGTTTTGTTTCTTAACCATCAATTTTAACTAGTTCAGCTTTTTTGTGCCCTGCAATACTTTGAGACATGGTTTTCATATTAATGATTGCTTTAGGTCTAATTATGAATGGAACTTTTAGTTAATTACTCCATATTATCAGACACCCTACTTAATTATGGTTATATATAGTGTTCATAATTACACCATTTTATAGTTAATCTATATTATAATATGTTAATAATTTAAATATATTATTAAAAGTAATGCATTTAAATTCTCAGACTTCGTAGAGCATTTGAGTATTGTTTATTAAAACTAGCAGTTAGAGAGTAAAAGGGAGAGGTATTGGATATATACCTAATTGATGAGAATATCTTTCCTTTTAAGAACAAACTATTTCCTTTCTACACATTTTATTTCAAAATTCGATAAGAATTTATTTCGTGATTTCAGTTGAGGGAATGTATGGCATCAAGAAGTATATTAATAGTAGAAACATCAACAATATGGTCTTTGAAGAACATACTATTTCCTTTCTACTCATTCCATTTCAAAACTCGTTACGAATTCACTTAGTGATTTCAGTTGTGGGAATACATGCCATCAAGAAGTGTGTTAATAGTGCAAACATCAAATATCGTTTTTGAAGAACATACATTTTCCTTTCTACGCATTCCATTTCAAAAATCGTTAAGAATTCACTTTGTGATTACAGGCAAGAGAATATATCAAGAAGTATATTAATAGTGCAAACATCAACAATATGGCATCAACATTATGGCAAGAACATACTATTTCCTTTATACGCAATCCATTTCACAATTCGTTAAGAATTCATTTTTTTTATTACAGATACGAGAATATATCAAGAAGTGTATGAATAGTGCAATGTGTGTATGAATATGAATATGAAGGAAGAAGTGGAAGGAATAGAAGTGTATGAATATGAAGGAATAGAAGTGTATGAATATGGCTTTTGAAGAACATACTATTTCCTTTCTAAGCAATCCATTTCACAACTCGTTAAGAATTCGTTTTGTGTTTACAAGTACGGCAATATATCAAGAAGTATATTATGAGTGCAAACATCAACAATATGGTCTTTGAAGAATGTACTATTTACTTTCTACGCATTCCATTTCACAACTTGTTAAGAATTCACTTTGTGATTTCAAGTACGGGAAACATATGGCATCAAAAAGTATATTAATAATAATAACATTAACAGTATGGCCTTTGAAGAATATACTAATTCCTATCTATGAATTCTATTTCAAAACTTTTTTTTGTGAATTCAGATATGAGAATATATGATATCAAAATGGACGTTTCATCATTAACAAACATTTTATTTTAGGTACGAATACATATTATACGTGTTTATTTGAGGTTTATTAGAAATCGTTTGAAATTATTTAAAATAATTATCCTTGTTTAAAAATCTTCATTTTTTCACTCCAGTTCTGTTCTCAAAAGAGTAAAAAAATTCAAATTTAGTTCCGTAGCTCATTCAAATATAAAAATTAACTTTTATATTATTTAACTGAAAATTAAACAATTTTTAAAATTCCATATCCGTACTTAACAATTCAAGCATACAATCATTTCATGTGTAATTTTTGTTTAAATTATTATTTATTCTGCAAGTATATATCAAAACAAGTAAATGAAAATCGAAACGGAATGAAGCCAAAACACCCAAAATGATAATCCAAACCTATCGTAATTGACAGCTCCCCGGTTGCAAACACATGTTAAAAAATAAACAAAGGAACACAAAAAATCAGATTTACTTCACAATAAATTCATTCATTCCTCTCTATGGAGGGGAGCGAACGAAATACGACGCCGTTTCTGCACGGCACCCTTCCCTGATGCAATGTTTCTTTCTTTTTCTCTAACTTTTAATTTCATTCCAAACCCCTTAGTCCTCCTCCCTTCGCACTTTATGAAACAATACCACTCCTACGGGGGAGTGGGGGGGGGAAGAGCGAGCGTTCTGTTAACCAGAATGAAATGAAAAACATAATAAATACGGTAAAAATTCGTTTTTATCATCCCCTACCTCTCTGGTGCTCTTCTAACCCTCACCCCCTAAAGTAAAGGGGTGGGAATAGCGAATAAAAAAATTACTACACCCAGCTTGTATTCTTTCGCCTCCCATGAAATGAAGCACTATTTTCTTCCGCATTAAGCATTAAGAAAGAACATGAAATGTTCGAGGCACAAAAAAAAAGAAGAAAAAGAAAGAAAGGGAGTAAGCAGGCCCCGAATGGAAAAGTTGCTTTCTATTTCATTAACTCGTGTTTCAATCATATTAATTTTTAAGGACCATGGCGTGGTTCGCGCGAATAGGTATATAATAATCACAATAGAGATAAATAAATAAATAAAATAAAAAAAGAATTATTTTACTCCGCTCTTTTGTGAGGCAAGTGTTAAAGAAATTTGAGAGAAGTGTGGGTAACAGCAGAAAAAAGGGGGAAAAGAAACACAGAGGGAAAAGCCTTCACAAATTTAATTACAAATATCGGATTATATGCAGGTGTAAAGGCCGGAATATGGCAGAGATACGAGATGACTTTTTTAAGATGAAGCGAGAAGAACAGTGGGGATGTAAAGAGCGAGAGGAAGGCACTGAGGGGGGGGGGACAAAAAAAATAAGACCAGACGATTTCAAAAGCTCATCTTCACTCTCCAGAACCCCTTCTTCTAAACTGAACTGAAAAAGAATAAATGAAAATGAGAGTGACTTTTGAGGAAGATCCATCTCGCTTCTCGCTGTAAACGAAATGAATTATAATAATAGTAATGAGATCCGCCAATAAGAAGTTGAAAGAATACCTAGTCCAGTTTCTAGCTGTGGGTTTAGATAGGGTGAGATATGAGGCCACGGTTGGGTAGTTCCATCTTTTATCATTTATTTATTTATTTACTGGTGCAATTTTTTTTTTTATTTCTGGAGGCTCATCATGGGTGTGATGTATAATGAAATGTAACTTTTAGGAAGAAAGTATCTCGGCAAAGTGCTCGTAAGCGGTCAATAGCCTGGAAAAGTTCGGAAGGAGGAGGATGGTGTACAAACCAGGACCCCAACGTTAATGAATTCTGAACAGCTTAATTGCGTTTTGAGGGTGCTAATTGCATTACAACAGTGGAGAGCGCCGATGCGCAGACAACGAGTTGGTCCACAGAAGTGTAAAAAAAATTTCTTAAATATAAGAGGAAAAAGTGATCAAGTCTTAAATGGTTTTGGGTTAAGAGTTTGAATAACAACCTTGAAAAAAATCTGTCGCCTGTGCTTATTGTGAAAGATGATGTGACAAGACCGCTTACATGTTAAAGAAATTTGGTTGAAGAACCACTTAACGTAAAATTCAAGGAAGATTTTTATGTGAATTTTGAGGCGGTGGTAAATTTGTGGTGACGGCTATCAAACTTATTTTGCGTGCCCAGAAATAATATTAAAACCAGTTTTTTAAACCTACGTGTTGATAATTACTTTTTCGAAACAACAAACAAATTCAATTATTGACACTGTTCAAAATATCGTATAATTTTTTTTTCTTCTTATATATGCAATATTTCGGCTTGAGAGTTTCACGAAATTTTACAGAAACAGAATTTTTAGTCACTGAAATATCACAGTAAAAGCTGAGTAAATCTATTAGTCCTTTCATTTAACAAAAAAATTCTTTTTAAAGAGTGTAGTATTTGTTATAGTAAAATATTTATTTAAAAATGAAGGTGAAATTAAAAATTAACATTTTAAATGCACATTGGGAGAATACCAAAATAAAGTTATAACGGTCCATCTAAGCTTCAAAAACCTCTTTGGCTAAAATTTAAAAATAATAATTCTTGCATTAAAGTAAGATAAATGAAATTGTTTATATATATAAGAGGTAATATATTGTTAATTAGCATTTAATTCTAGCAATTCAACATAATAAATTACAATAAGAATTCTTCTCTATATAAAATAGTTTTAAAAAATATTTTTTAACCTCTGCGGCTGAATTAAATATAAAAGAAAATATTATTGACTAGAAATAACTCAAAATCATAAAAAAAATCGGATAAGAGCGGAGAAAAAAAATTTCGCTCATTTTTTAACCATATTTTGCATATTAGTGAGTGAATTATAATAATAGCTTCTACCTTTTAATATATAGCCTTCTTATAGTCTTTTTAATTTCCACAGCTGAATTAAATACTAAATAAAATATTATTGACTAGAAATAATTCAAAGTCGTAACGAAATCGAATAATAGCTGAGAAAATTGCTTTTATTTGCTTATTCCGCATTTTTCATACGAGTGATCTTTAAAATAAAGAATCTTTAATGGATCGATGACATAAATTTAAAGATTCAAAAACTTCGAAATTATTTATCAATGAAACTGACCAATTCTGACCAAATATAATTTAAAGGAGGATCGGACCTTTCGAAACTCAAGAGACAAGATCATGTTTTAGGTTTAGCCCAATCATCTTCATTTTAGTTTTCTAAAATTTGGTCTTTATTACATTAAGATGACAACAAGTTTAAATTCAAAAACTATAACAATGAAAAGACACTGTTGTAAAATATTTATATGATACTTTTATATTATATTTTGAAAAATCGTCAAAATTACAAACTATATAGCAAAAATAAAATGGAATTGCCTATTCATATTTATTTTATATTTTAAGTTAATATGAAAACGCTTTTTGTATGACAGACAATGTTTTTATGAATTGATATATATATATTTTAAATATATACTAAAAGTTTCTTAAACTCTCACTTTGTGATCAATTATTTTTCTAAAAAAATAATTAAGAGCTTTGTTGCTCTAATTTGCTTAAGAGCTTTTGTTGCTCTAGGTATAGGTTAGACTTAGACTTAGGACAGTTTTGGAGGATTTCATATTGCAGTTCGCATACAAGTAATTAAAGGTTATATGTTATTATCATGCTAAAATCAGAAAATTTTCGATTTAAAAATTTAAAAAATTCGTAAAATAAATAAAAAAAACAATATTTTCCCCATTTTAATTGTTTAATTTTTTTCTATAGTTCCTGAATCGCTAAAAGGAATATATATATCATTACGTTTTAACCACAGAAGTATTTAACTGAATATCTAGTATACAGGCAATTATTTCTTTATTAATTTTATTCACTATTAAATATACGATATCTCTGAATAGAAAAAAGCTGTTTCTTGAAAAATCTATTTAACTGAGAGGCATTTTGCAATAGTTTGAAAGATAAAATACCCAAACTTATTTTTTTCACGCATTCGCTGAGAAATACTTGTTAGAAAGGTATCTATTATTCGAAAAAGATTCAATATACCAATAATTTTTTTCGATAGAAAAAACGCAAAATCCCAATAGAATTTTCATGCACCGTCGCTTTCTCAAAGAAGAATGTCGAAAGGTAATGATTAAAATACTTTTAATTCAGATAACACACAAAATATATCGAAAAGAAAAGCGCTCGAGAAGGAAAAAAAAATCTTGACGTCAAGATGTTGTTAAACTGAAATCTAAAGAACACAAAAAGATCCGACAAAAGACAAATCTCGAAACTAGACCCCTACAAAGAAAAGCAGATTTCATGTTTTGCCTAAAGGTTTAAAAACATGATTGAGATTTGGGCTGAAACAATGAAAAGTTGAAGACTGCAATAGGAGAAGTGATGGAATAAGGATTTTTCACACAATCAGTGTTAATAAAGAGAGTGAGTAAGTTATATATATAAAAAAAATTCCAATTTCTGGATTTTTTTTCTCTCTTTTATTGATTTGATTTTTTTTCTTCTATACTCTTCATCTTCCGCGATTGAGTAAGTATACCATTGTTTCCTATGGATCTCTTCCCTTTCTTTTCAGACAAACATATGTCGCTCCTCTTTTGTTTGATTTGCGATGATGACGTTTCAGAACTCATTTCTGCGAACAATAAAACGGCCTAGACTATGTAGGGGAAAAAATTCTAGAAACTTTTATCTATATTGAGTTTTAGAGGGTTTAAAAAATTGCGATTAGGAAATAGAAAAATAAATCAACCCTCAAACTTTTAGATAAAAAGAAGCAAACGGCTTATCAGAATTAACCCTGAGGGTTCCAATATTGTAGGAAGAATTCGTGTTATATACTTCCACAATTCTTTACGATATATTCACCCCATTCCATTTTCTTAAAAATTTTAAAGATTTGTTTTCTTCTCTCTTTTTTTGTTCGGAATTTTTTTTGTAAGTACCTGCGCATTAGGATTTGAATGGATAATTTTTTTAAGGGAAATCGTATTGTCATAGAAATCGAACGGGCTTATTATTTATTTATTTTTGCCTGAGAGAATGCAAACAAGAGTTAACTATATAATCACAAATGAGTTGATTTTCACCTTTTTTCTGTGTGTGTTTCATTGTACTAATGTTTTTAGAATACTGCATTAATTTATAATACCGATTTAGTTTAAAATCGTTAATTTAAATCTCCATGAAAATATACAAAACAGCTAAAACTATTATTAATGTATTAGTCACGATGAAGTTTTTTTTTAAGCCAAATACATAATATTTCCTTGTGTAACAATACCAGATAAACCCTTTTCCAACATTTTTTTTTAGTTATAAAATCGTAAATAATCTGATCGTATATAAAATTCTATCATATGATCATCTTTCAAGATTATAGTTTTAGTTTAGTTATATTAACGTCAGCCAGCTTTCTGGCACAGAGATAGCGAGTCATCCTCGTGTTCTGGGAGTCCCGAGTTCGAAGCCCAGTTCGGGCATGGTTGTTCTGTGTGCTATCAGTGAGATGCGTGACTTTGCCCTCCTATAAAAAGGGGCTGTGCAAGCAGATGTGGTGAGTGTGTAGATAAGTCGTACTCTTGGCCCTAGTTGGCGCTACTTCCAAAAACAAGAGACACTCCTTTCGGCTTAAATCTGCTGCTGTATCAGCAGGGAGCTTGTCCATAGGCAAGTGCCATAAGTGACAACAACAACATATTAACATCTCGTTGTAAAGCAACACTAGAACTATTTTGGGACGTACCTCGTGATTTTGAACCATGGTGAGATGACGAGTACGACGCCTGAGTTGGGTAAATTTATATATATGTAAGATTGCTCGTTTCAAGTTATAAGATGAAAGATGAAGAACTCAAAAAATGTCATTGCCATAACAGAAATGCAACTAAAAATTATTTTAAGAAGTGTAATTCTTATTATATTAAGCAATTTAAAATTCCTGAATCTTATCTGAATTCCTTATTCCTGAATTATATTTCTATCTGATAATATTTCTTGAATTCCCTATCTGAAATTAAAAACTTAATTTGATATTATAATGATTATGAAAAATATTATGCTCTTTGGGAATACTTGAACGAAGTTCTAAAAAGATTTTATAATGCTAAATAATCTTTTTAATTTAAATAAAAAAATTTAAAAAAAGCATTACTGGGAGTATTTTTATATGTCTATGCGTCTTGCAAAATTTGTGTAAATTCCAGTTATATTTAACAAGCTCAGCCAATATCAAATTGCAGTTTATTTTTTTACTTCCATTCGTAAGCTGGCTGTTAATTATAAAAGAAAAGGATTGATATTTCAGAGTGCAACTTGACTCTTTTCCAATTTTCATCCATTTCAGTTTAAGTAAAACAAATGAATATTGAGCAATATCAGTATAACCCATTTCGTTAATGGCAAAGGAATAGGCCTATTCTTGTTAGTCTGTTTCATGAAACTGAGCTCAAATGGTACAAGTCCAGCAGATGCCGCTTGCTCGTCAGGACCGTTTTTACCTGAAGCAAAGAAATGCTTCTACTAGAGCAAGAGAAAATGAAATAAGTTTGCGTTCTTCAGTTGTTTTAAGATTCTTTCAAATTCAGAATGCTTTTATCGGATTTATTTCATTTTCATTTATCTATTAGCTCCAAATGCCGAAAATTTTCCGAAGGAATTGAGCTCAAAGTGAAGCGATTCTTTCTAAATTCTTTAGATATAGAGCGGTAATGGAAATGGCAGGAAATGGAGCCGTTATTGGAAGACGAATTCCATCTAAATTCGATTTTCATTCTTGATATAAAAAAAAGTTGTTTGCAGTTTATCTTGGAAGTAATTGTGTTACAAAACCATAACAATAGCAGCTCCAATAATAAACGAAAAATTTCCATTGATTCTTTTTTGTAGCATTCCATGAACTTATAGCAAATATCATTAAATATCGGCATTTGTATAAATAATTTTTTGAACTGAACACTCAAAAAGTGAGGAATACCAATAAATCAATGAAAAAACTATTTTAGTTGATATTGGTTTTTACAAAGTATATAATGAGGCTAATGATGCGATAATTAGCATTAATATAATAATAAGGTTCAGCTCCGTTCAATTCAAAATTCAAGAAGACTCTATAATTTAATGGGTACTCCTGCGTGAACAATTTATAGCATTTTCTTTATCATTACAAGCCCTGTTTATATATTTTCACCAATAGGCGATTTGAATCTTAGATTAGGTCCTTTGAAATGGGCGTTTTTTTTTCAATTTTATCTTATATATATAGATACTTGAAGAATTTTTAAAAATTCAAAACAAACCAGAGAGAAAGAACTCCCCTAATTTTTCTCGTATACTAGTTAATAAACGTAATAGTGCATTTAACTGCATGCCATTGTAAAAATTAGTTTTATAGAAACTATAAGGGTACGATCTTTGGAGATTTATTTTGGAAACCAATCACGAGGTTAATACACAAGCACAAGGGGCCGCGGTGGCTAGGTGGCAATATCTTGGCTCGTGATCCACAGAGTTTCAAGATCGAAACCCGATTCCCCAAAGGAACCATCGTGTAAGGGGGTCAGTTGCACGTTAAATTCGTCAAGCCAAGAGTCCTCCAGCTGGAGTGGTGTGGTGTGGAGAGGGGATGCCAGCTCTGGTGTAGACCTCGTCAACTGATCGAGGTTCAAAATTGCCCCCATCCCCTAGTGTTACTTTACAACGGTACGTTAATATAACTAAAATAATGTAAAACACAAGCACAAAAGAACAAAAACAGAATGCGTATTTTCGGTTCATTTTTATCCAATATATTAAGATCAAAACAGGAAGCAGAATTAAAATTGCAAACGCAAATTATCATACCGGATTTTAAACATTTAAATCATTGCAATTTTAACTTGCGGCGTATACGAGCTTCTGAAAACGTAGCTTTACAGACGATCAACCTTATATGGATGATTTCAAACTTAACATAAATCTATCTATACTTGAAATGTAAATCTGTAATCAAAATTTCATCCATCTTGCTCTGCTCGTGTTTTAGTTACCGTGCTAATTTACATTGAGTCATCAGAACACACATATTTACTTTAAATGAATTGTCCACAAAATTTAATAAAAATTTACAAATTTGGTGTCGAAATCATAAACCAAATTTCATCTGCCTAACTCAAAATGTTTTTTTAATTATGTTCTCTTTTACATACAAGCAAATATATTTCGAAAATATATATGTTTTTAATTTAGGGATATTCGAAATGTGAAGATTTGTCAAAAACTCGAGTGCGAATATATATATATATATATATATATATATATATATATATATATATATATATATTAAAATGAAAAATAAAATTAGTTTATTAAGCTGTATTACCTCTAACTTTAAGTAAATCTTGCGAACTTCTCAACATAACTTCAACTTCTTGGTATAAATGTATATCCACGTTTGATTCCTGCTTATATGCAAAGCTTGTGAGACAAAATTCAAAAGAATATGCAGTAGAACTTTATTTACCAACATTATTTTCATAAGAGTACAAATAGTACATTTTGTAGCGTAAAATTGTGGTTAATTTTAATGTTTTTTGAAATGAGATATTTAATAAATATCTTAATCACAAATATATAATAATTTTTCTTTATAAAAATCGTCGTGACATTTTAATCCATATGATAGATGCAAAAAGATGTATTAACAATGCATGCGGGTTCTATTCCAGTGTTAAACATTTTAGATTATATATTTTATCAATAATAATATGAAACAATTCTATTTAGAGTATTTATGACCAATCGCTCATTCATCCGATATTAATTTCTCAAAACTTTACAAGACATTTTATTTTTTATAAGAATAATGAATAGATAAATCGTAACAAGGCGCTATTTTTAAAACGCCTTTAAAATAATTTTTATTAATTTCTAATCAATGGTTTCCAGATATGTTTAAAAAAATTTAAAAAACTGGTCCAATAAATTTGATCAAGAGGTCTTCATTCAAGAATTTTTTTTTGTAACAGGTGAAATCCATATTAATTTCAAGAAAAAAATCTATAATTAATTTGGATTCAAGTTTCGTATTTAAAGGAAGAAACAACATTCCAAACTTCGGTTCAAACACGTTGGTCATAACGAAACTGCTAAGAAATGTCAGTCGGATTATTGAAATTTATCTTGTATTTCTACCTGAATGAAAAAGAGAAACATGAGGCTTCTTTTATCAACAGGAAAGGCTGGAAGTTGAAGATCGAATTGCTCGCACAACAAATTCCGGGACACTTAGAATCTATTTGTTCTTCTGAAACAAATCATTCTCAGGTTTTTCGATCGTCGCAGTCGTCTTATTTCGGCAGGGATCGCCTGTCATCGGAGATAGACGTATGACGTCACGCTTTGTCGTGATGCCGGCTGAAAATGACAGATGAGAATCGGGGAACATCAAGGTTTCGGTTTCAATTCTTCTCCTCGGTTTATAGAAGAGTGCCGGCAAACGATTTTTGATCGGAGACATCTGCATGGGGGACAGAAGGGACGATTCATATCGGGTGTCATTGTGTTGGGTGAACCCCGTGGGAATAAAGGGGCTTTATCTTCCAGTATCAAAAAAGAATTTGTTTTCCCTCCTTCCAAAAACGAATTTTCTTTCACTTGTTTCTGCACTATTTTTGATTAGAAAATAGACTTTTATTTTTTCAATTCAGTGGAATTTCTTTTTAGGTATATCAATCTTCTTTGATTTTTATCCATTCCAATTCATTTCAAAGATTCAAAAGAATATTTATAATTTTATAAATATTATATAAATTGCTAGCTGAAAGCAGGGGAAAAAATTTCCTTCCTAAATATTAAGTCCTTCCTAATGTAAGTAAGGACTTTACTTACATTAGGAATATTTACTTTACTTACATATTACATTTAACAGGAATCTTTTACCACCAAAATTTAAAATCGAGCAATTCCTTGAAAATTTAACTAGATTTGAAGCAAAATCGAATGGATGCGTGCAATAATTATTTTTAAAAACTGTAATAAAACTATATGAAATATTATAAAGTATTCAATAAAGAAATTTAAATTTCTTACATACATTTTTAAATTACAAAGAATCAAGTAAAAAAATTATATTTATAAGTATTAATAAAAAAGGAGTTTCGGAATTAAAATACCGCAATTATCATTAAAAGTCACGTGCTCAAAAATGCATTTTTCTAGGTTTTATTTGCTGTAGTCATTAACTTATTTTTTTAATAAGAGCTTTTGCAAATTGGATGGCAACACGCTGATTTTTTGAGATGTTCGTTAAGATAATAAAATTTAAATTTTTTCCCCAACGGATATTTGTTGACGCCACAAATCACATTACCCAAAATAACATCATGTTCTGACATGATAATGACTTATTAACATGCTGTGTGAATTAAAAAATATAATGAAACGAGATCTTAAACTGGCCAATTAATGAAAAGTAGGACCGTATTCTGTGCACAACCTGAGCAACCGACGTAATTTAAATCCGTCACTTGTCGCAGCATTTATTATTCGAGCAAAGAATTCCCCAATAGCAGAAAATGTGTCTAAATATAGAGTTCAGGCATCTAAATGAGCGTGCTCTATAAAGGAGGAAAATTATTGATGTTATTTGCACTTTAATCTAAAAATATGGTATTAAGGAGATATTTGCGTCAAAAGACCTAACAGAAAGTCCAGGATAATATGACTAACGTATAAGATATTATTAAGAGAATTGTTCAAGGTTTTTGTTTTATAAAGAAATATTTTTTTAAACAACGCTGTATGAGAAACATGGATTTCTAATAATTAATCAGGGGCAATTTTTTGAAATTGTGAAGTAAAATATTAAAAAATATGAAAGGTTACTGCGGATTATTTCATGAGTTGTTGAGTTACGAATGCCTTTTTTTTTCTTATTGATTTTTTAAAACACTGATTACTGATAAATTAAGAATTAATTAAAAAATCAAAAATTCCCAAATTAAAAACTAACACACATTTTTGAAATATGCAAGAATGCATACCTCGACCACTATTTATAGTTAGGATAAATATGAGGATGAGTGTGTCTCTATATCTCTGTGCGTCTGTCCGTTTGTCAATCAACAGATCAGACCATTTGATCTACAGCGTCTAAATGCCGTTCGTATATAATCAGGAGACTTAAAATGAGCACTCGAAGGGTAAAGTTAGAACTTTTATTAATTAAAAATTCAACTGCGTTTTGTAGTGATAATTTCCGAAAATAATACCAGAGAAAAATAAATTTTACACCATTTTAAAATTAAAAAAATATCTGTTTTTTATGATACCAATTTAATAGTCTCGAAAATTTTACTCAATTTTGGTAATTCTGAAAAGATTTTTGGGCGTTAATTTCCACTAATAGATTGTCTTGTTGCTTTGAAATTCAAACCATTTTCATGATTTCTTGAAATATGTAATAGCGCAAATATTAAAATATAACGAAGAAGAATTCAGTTTAATATTTGTGCAATTTGCAAAATGAGTAAAAATGTGAAATTACAATAACGCGAAATTTAGACTGGTATCTTTATTTTTAATTGTAATCTGTGAAGTTACAATAACGCGAACTTTGGAATAGCATCTTTATTTTTAATTGTTATCTGTGAAGTTACAGTAACGCGAAATTTAGAATAGTATTTTTATTTTTAATTGTAATCTATAAAGTTCCAATAAAGCGAAATTTGAAATAGCATCTTTATTTTTAATTGTAATTTGTGAAGTTACATTAACGCGAAATTTGGAATAGTATCTTTATTTTTAATTGTAATCAGTGAAGTTACAATAACGCGAAATTTGGAATAGCATTTTTATTTTTAATTGTAATCTGTGATTTTATGGCGCTGTTTGTCATAAAATAATCTCCTTTAGAAGAGTTCATAACTCAAATACATATACACAAGACAAATAAAATAACACGGCTTAAATGTTCGACAGAATTATGAACATGGAGTTATATCTCAATGATTTAAGTGTCAACTAATCACCAAAGTCAACTAATTCACAAATAAAAAAAAACAACCATCTAATCTTAAGCATTTATCATGCCAATATGAAATATCATTATCTGTTATGAAAAATTTAAATGAGTTGAACATCTGCTCTTTTTCAACCTTGTACACATTTGGTTAATTAACCGAGATAAGGAGCCTTCGACAGTACATGATAGATTAAAAGTTTCTTACACGTTCATTCTTTGTTGCGTATCATTCCAGAATGCAAGAAGTGTAGAAAATATATTTAACGCATGATAACGATTAATAACCACATCGAAAAAGATGGATATAAATTTAGGAGATATGGCAGAATTCGTCTTTTCGTGAAGCATCTCTTATAGTTAAAATAAGAAAGTTTTCACAATAAGTTTTCCAATTTATTGATTAATTGGCATACCAAAAACCTTAGATGATTTTTAAAAACATTCTTTAAATTTTAAAACTATGCTCTATTTATGATCGCCGTCCATAGAAGTAAGTAGACGCCAAGACCAAATTAATACTAGTTTCTATCACATAAAAAAATTACCACATTCAGACGGTTAGGCATGGAATATTTACCGGAATATATATCCTTATTTCATGCAGAAACAAGTAGGCATGGAAATATTAAATATTCCCTCAATTTTGCTACCCGGTCCCATTTGGGGTTGTTGCCCATATTTTCATAAGGTGCAGAAAGTAAGTGTTGAAAATAAATTAATACTGGTTCTTCTGTATAAAGATTACCACTTTCAAACTGTTATGCATGAAACATTTTACCACAATACTATCCAAGAATTACAAAAACAGACACGCAATTCCAAATAACAGGGAATCCGAACTCAGAAACTCGACTAAGTGGTGCTTTCTTAACACTCCCCGACAAACGACAACGAATAGAGTTCCAGCACAATTATTCTAAACACTCCTACCCCTCAAATTTATTATTTTATCTTTCAAAGACTGCATTCTCTTCAACAGCAACAGCACTTACACTGCTGAAAGATCTGAGTCGAGGTGGTGATTTCAAACGAGGGCCCATCCACCCCAACCCCTGATGACAGAATTCCGTGACGAATCCCGGCTGGTAGTCTGTATCTGGCCTGCTTCGAAGAAACAAGAGACCACGGTCTGCATCCATCCCCCATGAAATTCCACATACAGGGAAGTAAGTGTTATTGTTGTCATCACGATCAAAAAACAAGGCATTGATTTAAGGGGGTGGGTTCTTTTTAAGTAGTATGCGAAGAAGGAGCAGATGAATTATAGGGTCTCTCTGTTTAGTCTGTCGCGGGGGGATGACGCTTCGTACGAAACGAATGGTTGGGTTTAATGAGATTGAAACGAAATGGTGTCTGGTGTCGTTTTTCCAGAAGCGGGTCGCACGGATTAGACGTTACGGGTCCGTTTATTGCGGGGTCAGGAATCTGAGCAAAAATTCTTAGAAGAAATGCTCTTTTATGCACCTCACGGAATTCCGAGTTTAAAAAAAGTAGATATTTGACATGTTTATATTTCATATATAGTGTATAATGGTGGTTCGTACAAAATGTGGGGATATATTGTAGGTGTCATTTGAAACTGAAACTAGCCAAATAAAAAATTAGAATTCTGAAAAACGAAAAATATTGGGTTTCTTGCTGTATTATATTCATGCATTTATAAAATTAAGAAGAGGCTAATCTTTCATAGAGCCTTAAAAAGAAAAAAAATATGTATTGAGTTTTTTTTCTGTGTTTTATTCATGCATTTATAAAATTAAGAAGAAACAAATTATTCATATCCTTTCATTATTTTATCCTATTTTTTATAATAAAATTAAATATTACTTTCCATTTCAGAAATTTGCTGTGAAATGCTCTTTCATGCATCTCAAGGAATTTCGAGTTAAAAAAGTAAATATGTGGCATGTTTATCTTTCATATATACTGCGTAACGGCGGTTCGTACAAAATGGGGAGATATATGGTAGGTGTCATTTGAAATTGAAACTAGACAAATGAAAAGTAAAAATTCTGATATATATATATATATATATATATATATATATATATATATATATATA
>JAOUZG010031484.1:157035-183351 GCA_026289955.1 Argiope argentata | reverse complement strand
CTTCATCGATTGATCGTTCAAGTAGATATCAATATCATATCGATTATAGTAAGATGGTTCCCACAAATTAGTTTTCAAACTTCGTAATTTTTTAATCAGTTATATAAATTGACACAAAAAAGCATTAAATTCTCAAATGCATGTTTATTTCACCTTGTAAATGACATACACTCGTCAACAAGAATCTTCTAGACTTATCTACGCGAACAGATATTCAAATTTTTTATCGATATTTTTTTCTAAATTTATGATTAGTTCATTATCTTAGCGTTTTAAAAAATAAAAATCATGGGAAAAACATTACACAACTTCCACTAAATTAGAGTTTTATCAAAGCTTTATCCTTCCACATCATTCTTCTTCTTCTTTTAGTTTAATTTTTCTTACTTCGGAAATAAAGTTAAACCATATTTACTAACAAAACCGCAGTGAATCGCTCAATAGACGATTAACAAGATAACAGAATGATAAAAAAAAGTATGAAACCCGAGGAGTTGTTATGATAAGGCTATCAAAACTATAGAAGGAATGGAAGAAAAATTTGAGTCACTCTCTTCACAATGGCGCCAAGTCGAATTGCACTCTTAGATGTCACGAGGAAGTATTTTATTATTGTACCACAAAATGCTTTTTTTTCATTCTTCCAAAGAATTTCTCTTTCCATATACAAATACTCTAATCCATTTGCTCTATTTAAAGATGAAATAAAAATATAAGAATGATAACAATAATAAAACTGTGCAAAGAACCATTGTGCGCCATTTTCATGGCTCTATATCAATGTCGGAGTTTTAGGTTGGAGGCGGAGATAGTGATTTATCGTGTTGCCACAAGAAATATGAAAAATAGCTTTATCGTTATCGTTTGCTTGAAAGTAAAAGATGTGATTGGTATATTCGATTTCTTTTTGCGGAAATAAAATTTGAAGAATATCCGCTTCATTTTAATTCATAAATGCAATCGAGTTTACGTGGTATGTTGCAGATTAAGTAGATTTTGTCTGAATATTTCTTAAGTAGAGCTCTATTGTATACAGTAAAGAATATGCTGCATTCAACTAATTTAGTCGTATTGCGCAACATGGAAGTACTGCTCTTAACATTAAACAATGTTACAATTGCTTGACGTAATTGTTTATTCTTTGCTTTATATTTTCTTTCATAAATCAAGCTTTTGTATTAAAATTGTATCGCATTATTGTATTAATTGCTTTTTTATTATTTTCGACTTTAAAACGACTTTATTTGAAATGGCTTTTAATTTAACTTAAAAACATATGTCTTAAGCCTTATTATTAATCTATGGCATCAAAATATAAATTGTTCATTTTCAACAAGATATTTAATTTTCTTTTTAATAAATCAATTTTAACTAATCAATAAGAATAAGTTAATAAATCCGATCATCAGCAGATATGATTATAGGAACGTAGTAATATTTAAGATTAAAAACTGAAATCTATTTTTATTATATACAAATTATTAACAACCTACGTTAGAGGAAAGTTTAAAAACATTTTTATTTGACGATCTCCTGACAGTCTCCTGACAAAAATTAAAATGTAAACTATAACATTTTTTCTACTCGCTAATTTTATGTGAAAATGAAAACAATGTAAAAATAGTATAACGCACTAGATAACAAGGGCATTGTATCACCATATTCATTGTATCATACAGAGCAACATTTAATAACTTTTTAGATGAAATGTGTAAGTAGCCAATTACACGTTTGCTATGTGGTTGAGACTCACGGGAATTGATTTCAATTTAAACAACAATAATAGTAACACTTCGATATAATGAATTATTCCATAGTTCACTCCCATTAAAATATTATTTTATACCTTTATTCTTTTAGACCTTTGAAATTGCAGTTTTTTTTTTAAAATTTGGGCTTAATGCTCTTTATAACATCAGCAAACCAGAAATTTTTATTTATTTTCTTTATTTTTTTAGATCTCACAGATTTCGAAGATTTTTTTTAAAGTTTAGGTTTAGTACTCTTTATATAACCAGAAGCCAGTACTTTTTTAAACCAGAAATTTTCAAATCTGTCTGTGAATATACAAAATATAAAAAATCAAACGACTTTGTTAAATGACTAATTACAGTTTTACGACTATTAATGACTTGTTATGCCTATCAAATATGTAGATATTGATAAACAAATAAGCATTGTTAACTTCTTGATAACACTTCACATGTGGCAAATATCTTTCTAAACTAATATGATATCAATACAATGTCGCGGCAAATTATAATTTTTGATACTGAAAATATACAACAGTAGCAATAGTGAATAAATATTTTCTGAAAATCTAAATACGACTTCTCAGTGATCTGATCAGATATAATTTGAAATTAAATCCACTAATTAAAGATTACGATTGAGAAAAATAAGAAGTAAAAGAAAGAAAGAGCGCTGCGATGTATTGCCTACTTGGTTATATTAATTAAGATTTTTAAAAAATGAAAATGATATTGCTGCAAAGCAATCTCTTTCTCTCTCATCGAGTTTCCGATTCTAGAGATCTCCCTTTTCACTAAAGTAATGTGTAGATTAGTAAAGCAAACCAATAAAATTAATTACATGATTCAGATATAAAGTTCATTTTTCAAGCTTTAATTATTTGCTTTTTATTTAAAATAGCTGCATTAAGGCATTATAGAACAACAAAACTTCTCAAATTTTTGGAGTGTACAAATATAATCACTAATTTAATTAATCTCACAAGTGATATTTAAATAACCAGCAATATAGGATTTCAATGTTATGCAGAAAAGCAGATGAAAACCAATACCTCTATTTCAAAGAGAAATTTTTTTAAAAAAAAGTGCTAAGATTCCAACAATACTAATTTCTACTTTGTACTTCGTCGTCTTTGTTGTTGTTTTCCTATGGACAAGCTTCTTCGTGGCATCAGCGAGTTTTAAGCCGAAATGAGCGTCTCTTGTTTTGAAGTAGGGCCAAATGTAAGACTTAGCTACTCACTCATCACCCTCCCTTGCACAGCCCCTTTAAAAGGTGGGCGCATTCACACCTTATAGATAGAACTCAGAACAACCATACCCGAACCGGGACTCGAACCCAGGACACCCAGCTCTCGTAGAAGATGCGCTACCCCTATGCTAGGACGCCAGCGTACGTCGTATTTACTCAAAGAAACCACTGTAACCAAGCTTCATCGTTCCGTTGAATGCAACCCCCCCCCCCCGTTTTAGGAAAGCAAAAAAACTTCCGGAATTACCGAAAGACATCTTTTTTTAGAGATGCTAAAAGCAAAATTTTACATACTTTAAACCACAAAAAAAAATCTGGATTTGCGCTTTGAATATAAATTTTAAAAAATAATTAAGCAATACTGTAGTTTAATCGTTTCTTTTCATAATTAGTTATATTTGCATTTTTAGATAAGTACTCATACTTTCAGGAGTTTTTATTATTTATCGGTGGATTCAAAAAATATTAAAGAAAACGAAACAAAAATGTAAGAAAACTAATGAAAAATCTTTTGTTTTGACATTTAAATTTTAATTACAATTTATTTTTTTTAAAAAATTGGTAACTTCATAGTTGAAGTTTACTTTTTAAAGCTAACCAGAATCAAGTGAAATCCAAGTGAATCCATAGCTAATAATGAAATTAATTACAATTAAAAAGAAAACGCATTTATTTCTTTTAAATAATGTATTAATTGCTGTTTAAATATAAGCTACGCTGAAAAAAACTTCATGGACTATATAGCTCAGATTTCAGATCCTTCTTCTAACTGTTACAAATGCGCAAACCATCTGTGGATGCACCTTTAACAAAAGTCACGAATTCGCGTGTACCAATCAATCCGCACCGCAATAACTTAGGAGATGTCAGAAAAAAACTGTTTAAAACTGACGTTAATTTCGTTAATTGACGCTAAAAAGACGAAAGAATAACACATAAATATGTTTACATTAATATACATAAGAAATGTCGACAATTTTCTGCAGCCGCTTAAGAGATGTAGTGCTCGGCAAACACGCGATATACTTTATATGCCAACAATCTTAAAAATATTTTTGAATATGCGTGTACCAATCAATCCGCACAGCAATAACTTGGAAGAATTCAGAAAAAAACTGTTTAAAACTGACGTTAATTTCGTTAATTGACGCTAAAAAGACGAAAGAATAACACATAAATATGTTTACATTAATATACATAAGAAATGTCGACGATTTTCTGCAACCGCTTAAGAGATGTAGAGTTCGGCAATCACGCGATATACTTTATATGCCAACAATCTTAAAAATCTTTTTGAAAGACGTAAACATGAATGAATGGACTCCTTTATATTGTGTTCTTTTCCCGGTCTCGGGGTTCATACAGTTTGTTCCGCCACCTACGTTACTTCATCCATTACACCACTGACAGTTGCGACACCAGGCTGGTTCATTATCCTAATTGCTTCGTCTGGCCGCTTCCAGCTTTGCTCTGTGGCTTGTTTTTGAGCCAGAGAATACCGCCTCGCAGAACAATAAGAAAAACAGCACTTCATATCTGTTATGTATTACTTTCCAATGACTATGCTATTAGCTATCGTGAATTTCAAATCTACAAAGTGATTCTTGTTACCTTCATGAAAAGACAAACGGAGCACACGAACAGAATAATAACATGTAGAAAATTCCGAAAACTAATTCTGATACACGAGAAATTCTGAAATCTTCATTTTTGCATGCATTCAATTCGTCAGACTGATACAAAGATGGCTTATAAACACGAAAAGAGATAAAAAAAAGGACTTAAGACAGTATGGACAAATTAATTAATAAAGGTTTCAAAATTATTCGTGTTTATTGTAGTTTCAAAAGAGAGGAAATATTCCCATTTTGACTGTTTCGAACGTTTAATTTGAGATGTTTTGTTTTTAACGTCGTATAATTAAGAAAACAGAAAACAGAGTATATTAATTAGACTTAGTAGACCGATTGCAGTCAAAATTTGATATAGGTCCCGAATTTTGATATCAAAAACATATATCAAATTACAATTAATGTGATCGCCGTGTTTTTAGCTTTCACTGTTCACAAACACGTGGATAGACTAACAAAGAGTCATTATATCTTTTGACGGGTTCATCTCAAATTCGCATTTATTATTTAGGGTTGAAAAGGCACTTTAGGAGACTTCATTAAAAGATAGATGAAAACAATAGACGAGTTTCAAGAATAGTTATTTAATTATTTCCTAAGTTCCCCATTTCACAAGACAACACGGAAATGCATTACACTCTTAGAATACAATCTAATGGCCCCAAAGATGGATCATGGGAATTATACACTGATGGTAATAACGAAACGCCATCTGTTGTAACAAAAGAGAAAGTAGTAGAGCTATATAACCGCTACAGGATTAAGATTATATTCATTCTCCCATCTTGCATTTTTGAGTTATCGCCTTCATATGTACACGGATAGACATATCTATATACAGCAAGCCCGTAAATAGATTTGGTTCAAAGTATGATACAAGCAGAAGTGATAGGAATAAAATAATATGCCAAAATTTTAATCGTATAGATTGCTGAGTCTCAGAGCTCGAATGGTGATAAACAAACCGATATATATAATTCGAAAAATGATTTTTTTGGACTTGGAGCGGTTAGAATTTATTAAAATTTTGATGCTTTATTATTTTTGTTTCTACAATACTTTCTCTGGAGTTTTTAGTTTACAAGACAGCAAAATATGGTAATTGATTCTCAATGAAAATAATAATTATGTTTCTAATGTTACTTTAATCCAACCTTTCCTTTTCAACTATTAAAAAGTTCCTGATACAAACATGAAAAAAAGGATTAAAAAGTTTTCTCCACTAAGTAAAGAAAACTTTATAAACAATCACAAACAAACGTTACAAGTAATTATAAATAAAAAATAAGATGCAATGTCATAGTGCAAAATGCAATAGCGTGCTTTTTTTTTAGTTATTAAAATTTGTCAACTCTTTTGTCCATATTTTTTCGCGGCTAAATATTAACTTACGTCTTACAACATAAAGCATTTATCTCGCATGAAAAACTGGAATAATGATAATAACAAGGAAAAAAAATAAAGTAATTTCTGAATTTAAATTGCAGGAAAATAATATTCATTTAAAGCCTAAATGGATTGAATTTGTAAAAAAGACACAGTCACATAGAGAAAAAAGGAATACACAACTTTTATTCTGTTGTGAGTTAATTGTGGGCAGTTAGAAAAAAAAGTATAAACATCATTCCTTTTGAAACTACTACATGTTCGAAATATTAACGATATTAAGAAGTTGTAGATGAATCTAGCTGTTATCTTTAAAAAACGCTTATTCAAATGATAATATCTGAGCAACTGACCTTAGATTTTGCAGTTATGTGATACCATTTTTGGTAAAATGATCTACTCTATTTTTTTTAATAAAAATTTGCATAAAGTGTAATAAAAGGTTATAACTTCATTGGCAATTCATAAATTAATAATCGTTTTTGACACTAATGGATAAGGGATGATATAAGCGATACCAAGAGATGATAAACTGGTTGGATAAGGATCGATGGATGCTGTTTATGTTTTCAGTAGCGTAGATAAAAAAGTATAGGCTTTATTATGAAGTTATGAAGAAAGATTAAGAAAAAGAAATTCTAGCAAACGGTTTTATTTTATTATCATTATTTATATTTTTGTAAATTCTGTAAATAATTACTGTTTTTCTTTTCCAATTGTAAATATATTGGCATTGCCGGCTTTCTGGCACAGAGGTAGCGCGTCTTCCTCGTGTTCTGGGAGTTCCTGGTTCTAGTCCCGGTTAGGGCATGGTTGTTCTTCTGTGTGCTAACAGTGAGAAGTGTGACTGTGCCCCCCCCCCTGTAAAAAGGGGCTGTGCAAGCAAATGTGGTGAGTGTGTAGCTAAGTCGTACCTGGTTGGCACTACTTCAAAAACAAGAGACGCTCCTTTCGGCTTAAATCTGCTGCTGTGTCAACAACAACAATAAGTGTAAAATAAACATTCAAAATGTAAACAAAAAGAACAATGATTTTTTTATTTAAATTTTTTATTATCAAAAAATAAAGATGTTTTTATTTTTTAAATCTGCTCGTGGTCGCAAAGTCCTCCATGCCGTGAGAAATACCACTGGGGGTACTGAGTTAGAGGTTATCGTTCTCTGCTTCAAGTCTAAATTACGATCTGAGATTAATGAATGAATATGCATGAATGAAGTCCGCCTCCTAAAAAGGGTTGTGACGTGTTTGTCGCTAAGTCGTACTCTTGGCCTTAGATGGCGCTACTTGTAAAACAAGAGACGCATATCTCTGCTTAAAATCTGCTGATGTATCAGCGAGGCTTGTCCATTTCAAGTACCATAAGTAACAACAACATGAAGAATTAGAAAGTTATGGTCTTAATCCTATCATATTTGCTTATTTATCAATTACGACTCTGTACCTTTAGTATTACGTTCCAAAGTTGTTGTTATAAGTTTCTTATTTATTTTCATTCTTATCAATAGTTACGTTTCGTTATTTTAATATTTTATTCTTTTAAGTTGAATTCTGTATATGTGTTACCGTTAAGGTATGAAATTCGTTATTTCATAGAATACCTAGTTATTCCATGAAATAACTGATCGTGTCGATTAAAGTGTAAAACTCTCTTGTATTTCATGGTTTAACTAGTTATTTCATAGAATAACGATCTGCAGCCCATTAAAGTGTAAAATAATCTATATCATATATCTCGCCGGTTATATAGAGGGTTTACCGTCCTTATCCCAGTGCCTGAAGTTGACAGAGGAAAAAGTGATGCCAAATCTATTTTAGCTGTCATAATAAAAATAACCGAAGAAGGATTTTTCCAATCGGCCACAAGAAACGACAGCGTAAAACAATTATACTCCATTCCCAGTTCAGATACTGCGAACAAAAATTAATTAAAATCGAAGAAGTACCGGATGTAGAAATATCGCTCCGGTCGGTTGCTACAGTTTAAAGTTTAGGTACTGGTCAGGGATTCAAAAAATGTTCGTGTAAAACCCAGTGTGTCAACAAAAAATGATTTTGTTTTAGAAATAAGGTTCTTTGTAATTCCAAGAGTCATTTTAGTAACCCTTGTTGTAACAAATGATTTTATGGTACGTTTCCATAAATACCATTTATACGCTGCATAAATTAGAAAAAATGAAATATTTCAGATAAATTGTTTATTTTACACTTAAACTGTCTCTCATTAGTTAATCTATAGAATACCTAGTAATTTCTAGTTAAAGTGTCAAATTAATAACATATTACACACATTAACGGACACGATCACTTATTTCATGGAATAACTAGGTATTCTATAAAATAACTGTTATATATACTTTAACGGTAACATATGCATTAGCAAAATATTTCTTTCGGACGTCTCCTAAAAGGCCTAACATTTTTTAAAAATCAGAATTGGAAATAAAATAAGCTATTTCTTTATAGCTGTTTGCATTTAAATTAAAAATATATAGTCAAAATGTATTAAAAGGAAGATATAAATTAATTTAAACGGCACAGAAAGCTTTTAAGACGTCTTCTTCACGTCTTTCTTCACATATCAACGAAAGCATTCCTAAGAGTTATTAAATATAATTAAATAACTGACAGAAGATAAACAAAAGGACCAAAACACGAGGTCGTTGATTTAAACAATACATAAATCAGACATCCATGGATGTAATATTGTGAAAGAAATGAAACGGCCCGTCTCCAGTCCAACTAAGGATCTCTGCTTCATCTCACTTAAAATACTTGGAAGTCCATTCCGATGTCAGTTTTCACCCAATCGGGGAGACGGAAGCGGATCTGACATTCGATTGAATCATAACATGCCGGGGTCTGCTGCCACCAAATCACGCGGACTATCTCCTCTGTCCAGTGTAAACAATCAAATATCTTGAGCGATAAATACCAGAAAGAAACATATGCCCGTTTAAAATGCTATTTATATCTCGAGGGACAGTATTTATTTCTCCAGCGTTTTCTCACCAGAGGAAAAACAATCTGATTCAACCTACGACCTTCCTCGCCCGTAAATTAGGATAAATTGAGGTCAAAGGATAAGAGAGCTGAAACGCGAACAGCAGTCGCGCCCCCCGAAACTGATGATAAGCGAACGACAGGCAGTAATGATGAGCACTTTGGGAAAGGTTTAACCACTCTTATCATATCCTAATATAAGGAACAAACATAATAAACTCGGACGACCGTAGAGAGCAAAAATAAAATCAATGCGAAGGAGAAGAAAAAAAATGCTTAGTGGAAATGATGGACAGAACTTTTTCCCATCTGTTTTCTGTCAATATGTTTACGATTTCGTCAAATAGCTATGAACTTACAGTGTTTCCTCCTCGTAGCAACAGCTTGAGAAAGCAAATTAGTCAACCGCCAATCATAACAGACTTTTGACTTTTTTAAAAATTGTTTGTTAACATATTTCAAAACTTGGCGTTTAAGGCTCTCAGTTCTTCTAGGTAATATTTCCAGTGAATTTAAAATTCCTCATATAACTTTCAAAATGTCCCCGAAAATAAAAGTGGAGTTTTATCATATATTCAAGATCGTTACACATGAAATAATAAATAGAATAATACTGCATAACGGACTTGCATTTTTAAAACAGTTAACTGTTTTAAAACTTGGAATTTAAGGCTCTCGGATCTTCTAGGTAATATTTCTAGTGAATTTACCATTCCTCAAGTAACTTTCAAAATGTCCCCAAAAATAAAAGATGCGTTTTATCATATATTCAAGATCGTTACATACGAAATAATAAATAGAATAATGCTGTATAACAGACTTATGCATTTTTAAAACTGTTTGTTAACTATTTTAAAACTTAGCATTTAAGGTTCTTAGCTCTTCTAGGTAATATTTGGAGGACATTTAAAATTCTTCATAAAACTTTCAAAATGTCCTCAGAAAATAAAAGTGGATTTTTATAATGTATTCAAAATCGTTACACATGAAATAATAAATAGAATAATGCTGCGTAAATCTGAGTGAAATCGATAAAATTTGTGAATATGAAATTGAAATGCAATCAAATCTGAAATAAATTTTAAGTTATTCAAATGTCAAAAAGATGTTAAAAAATATAAAATAGCCACGATAATTTAACACAACTTAGTTTATTGTCACTCCTCTTTTCTAGACAGAATTTTAAACAATTGGAGTGAATAATCAATGGCCAAATTTTTTTCAAACTTGTAACAATTTTATAGTGAATATAAAAAATGGAATGAACTCTTACAATAAGAAATGGATGACGGTAAATTACTAATTTTCGAAAACTTCCAACATTGCATTTGTAATTATCTTGTAATATTGTCTTAAAATTGATTTTCTCAAATTATGTTGTAATAGAGTATATTTTTTTTAGAATTTCAATAAATCGCGCCCTTTGCAGACTGAAAAAACTGTAGAGTAAAAACTTTAAAATTCAATTTTTAGACTTAAAAATTGAATATTTAAAAAAGTATCTAAATAAAATATTAATAATAATAGTATAATAAGTTATTGTTTTTACGCTCATATCACTTAAAAGTCTTTTTTTTTTTTGTCAAATTTTTAAAGGATTTTTTTTTCTTATTTAAGACTTTCCCCGTCTAGACTAGAAATTTGCATCTCTATTTACAGTAGCTTAAAATTTCATGAAACACCACTGCAAAAGGTAATTTGCCAAAAGGACTGTTTAAAACCTTTTATTTTTTAAATTGATCTTTAGTTTCTATCTTACACATTATTCCATCAGGCGTTATATTTTTTTATCAAAGGTATTTCAAAGTATTTGGGAATGAAACCGATTTATAAAGGGATATTTTTCACCCATTACATACGATAAATTGTTTTTTAAATTAATCAGCAACTAAAGATGTTTCTTCATGGTTTAGAATATGCTATCAAAACATCTTTGAATTTTGAAAAATTCATGGAAAATCGTGCCAAATTTTGTTTCAGTATTATTTAAAGGCACATTACTGTCCCATAGTAATCCAAATAAATATATGGTAAATAATTTGATTGTTAAATTAAAATTATATGTTTAAACTTCTTATTGGTGTTTTTTTCCTGATTTCTGAAACTATTATAGACATTTAGAATGATAAACCTATAGTAAAATTATGGCCAAAGGTCTTAGGATGGGCTAGCATAATTCTGAAAGTATTTTCCAAACACCTTCTTCTTCGTCGGAATCGTCAACGTTCACATTTTGTTCTTATTCACAAAAAGTTCAGGATTTTTCAACATTTTGCAAAGATGGTACAATAAAATTTTTAAATTCCTTCGATCAACTTAGGCAAACTTTCACGCTGATTTAGAATCTCATTTTCGTCTTTAGCACTCAAATTGGTTCTTTTTTATCTGTTTTGCTTCCATAATTCGATCACAGATAAAAGTGTACCATGACTATCCAAAACTTTTCAAGCCTATCAGCGCAGCTGTGTAGTTAACCAGTTCAGATCACTCAGGACCAAACAAAAGAAAACGAGCTACAAACCTTGAGGAAAATTACCATCATATGTTTCTTTACAAGTGAAGCAAAAATTTCTAAAAACAATGGTTTGATCGAAGACTGGTTAATTTTTCACTTCAAACACGAAAACATTAGACATTAAACAATGTAGTGATCACATTAAATAAATGTTCTTATGTATATGTGAATGCATCTTTTTCGCATCAGAAAATATTGATTATATTAAATGAATGATACCATTAACTGCCATCACATTAGGCAGCGTTTACTATACTAGCAGTTTATATGATAAGAAGAGTTTACCTACATATCCAAATGAAATTAAAACACAAGAAATAATGCTAGAAACTATAAATAAATGAGCTTAAGGGTGAAAATGTATGGTGAAATGAAATAAAGAGCTATAGGTAACACAGATTAATACATAGTTTCACATAGTCCTTGGCCATAATTAAATGTAAGTTTTTATAAGTTATAAGAAATTCCAAAACTTTCATAAAATGACAAATTAGTCAGGGGGAAAATTAAGATGTAAGTTTTTGAGTAGCAATCTTCTTTTTTCAATCATTTAATATTAAAAGTAATTTTAAAGAGCAATAATGCCAATATGCAGTAATATAAAAATGAATAAAAATAAGCGAAATTGATAAAAATGTGAAAAAATAATAGATTTACTACAGTTACCAAGAAATGAATTTATCTAATGAATCTTTCTATAGTTACAGTCAAGAAATATATTTACGTAATAAAAATTTTAAAAGTGTGAAATATTTATCAATGGTGCCTACAAATCAATTTAAATGTTCATTTTTGCGGTAGTATTTAACATATAACCTCCTTGTCCCATGAACTAAAATGGTTTCTTTTTTAAAAAATAATAATAATTAGCATTCTTTTTTTTAAAGTTTATTAAAAGAAAAGCGATTAGAATTTTTTTCCATAAAAATTAATACATTCCACCAAATTCTAATCGAATGGAGTGGTCTCTAAATGTGTCATTTGTTCTCCAAGCCGAACATTCTATTAAAAGTAACCCTTTACCAACAGTTATTTACGCCGCTTGTCAAAACAGTGAGATTTTTTTTTTGTGCGGAAGATATCTAACGCATTTTTGACGGACACTTTTTTTTTCATGTAGACCCGCCTATTTATCGAAGTTTTTGCTTCTCGGATAACATCGTCTTATCAAACCGGCATCGATACCAACTGAAAAGAAAAAAAAAAATTAGATAACTGAGCAGCAAAACATCCTGATCACGTCCTTCTGTTCTCACAAGACAGAAAGAACAGGAGAAAAACTAAAATCAACGATCTCTGCTAATGTATCTATTTAGAATACTGACAGACTTATGTTGTACAAAGTGCGAGAATCATGGATAGCTTTTGCAAAAACTAAAAATCGTTCCGATATTTTAAAAATATTTTCGATTGATCTTAGAGATAGGAGATGACCTTCTGTTTAGACATAGGTTAAATTACCATTTTAAAACGCGTGGAATATTTGATATTTACAAGCAACAATTCCCATGCATCTTCGGTTACTTTTTTTGTAGGAAAAAATAAGTCGGACGCGGTTCATGACCTTTAGTTTTGAATATCTTAAGGAATTTTTGAAATTCTCGAAAACATGCACTAATAGCAACTGAAAATCAATCATAAATATAAAGATAATAATTTTTTTAAAGATATTACATGATTATTGGGCCATTCTCTAATGCTAATAATGAATATTAGGTACTTAGTATTATACCCTCTTCGCCAAAGATCGCCAATGGTTTAGTAACTTTGGCGACGGATTTAAATTTGGCGATAAAGATAAACGGATTACAGCATTGCCGGATTGCCATAATTGGCGGTTTAACAACTCGTAGACAATGACTTCAAATTTGGTAATAAAGTTGGATGGTATATACGTAAGTACCGAATATTATAATGTTTAATCTCATCAAGCAAATGCAAATGCAAATGCTTTAAAAATTCCGTATAATTAATGTAATATATATCTTTGGCACTTTATAGATTGTCAAATTTAATCTAATTTAATTCTTACAAATGAATAAGCTGAAAAATATTAAAGAAACTAAAATATTTATTATTATATAAATTACTAATTGCCTTTGGTGACTAGCTAGTTTACCTAAAATATTGTCTGTGTTTAACTTCTATTCAATCTTTAAAATAGGAATTTGGTTTCCATAAATTCTTCAAACTTCTTCAGAGTATTTGCAAGTATAAAATTGTCATATACATGATTCATGCTGTTTTATATAGACTTACATTTGTTCTATATATTGCGTAAAGAAATTAAATCTCATGACATCATAAAAGCAGTGATCCGAGTAATCCATTTTCTAATTTCATGTCATATTTCATGAGAATATTGCTTCTCTTTGTTATTCTTTATATAAAACATACAAATGTCAGACATAATCTTTCAATGGCTTTGAATAGTAAACAATTAAATCAGGTTAATATGAAAATCAAACGAACCATATGAAAATAACGCGATTAAATATTTCATGGAGCGAGAGAAACGGCCCTATTAGAATAGCAAAACAAATAATAACATTAAAAATGTCCTTTTTTAAAATTTAAAATGGTGTAAAATATTTTTGGGGTAATAATGTTTTCAGGCTCTATCATGAAATGAAATGTTTAATTTTTAATTATTGAAATTCTAACTAAAAATTTTTTTAAAAAAATAGCTTTGAAGTGTGAATTTTTATCTACTGAAATGTATCTGTACAATTTTAGAGGTCTAAATCAAATAATCATTAGAAAACTGACACACACATATTTATATTCTTTCCTGTTATAAGTACAGATTTAAAGTATATCAAATAATTTTTTTCGGATTAGCTTCAATAATTATAAGTTGCTCCAATTAAAATAAACCTGAATATAAATTAGCAAAAGCAATATCAAAGATACATAAACGCATATATATTTTGATATTGAATTTAACATACAATTTATAAACATCTCAATCTTAAACAGACCCTGAATAGAATATTCTTTTCACAAAGAGAAACAGCAGGAGCTATTGTAGCTGAATATGCAAAATTTTCGAAAACGAATTTAGATTCCCTGAAAGCTAAGCATACCTCCACCCCCCTCAAGATCTGATATCCATTCTCCCCTTCCCATCAGCATTCAAGAGACGACCTCACATTAAAAGATAGCACTCATTGAAAATGAAAACATCATCTCGTATAATGGCAAGATTTATGGCATTTTTTACAATGGACGTGAATCACAACAAATCGAAAAACGCGTCCGTTAAAAATGTGTATAACTCTATCCCAACTAGTAATAACATTACCACGGCACATATTACCTGCCGGTTCACTGATATCAGATGCTATACAATGAGAGCTGCATTATTTATAAGCTTGTCTGCTTCACAATGAAACTTAATATCTTATAGCCTGGGGCGTAGCATGGGCGACTACATTTCGCGGATTTTTATCTCAGGGAAGCACAGACCCCTATAAAAAGTGCAAAAGAAGCGCCCTGCTTTTGTTGCGAGCAATAATTCTTGTTAGGTTGGTATCAACAAGACGTCGTGGTTTTATGCGTCGCCGTTTTTGCATAGATCATGGATGATGTATTGTTATATTCTGTGTGTAGAAAAATGTCGCCCTAGTATGCGGTTTATGAGATTTTTTTTTTAATGCAAAGATCATATTTATCTCAATATAATCAAAGCAACGAAAGTTTTATTTTAGAAGATAGATTTACTGAGATAATAATTACATTCTTAAATATTGAAATGTAATTCTAATAGTTTCCAGAAGAAATGGAAAATTGGCCCGATTTATAGAGGAAACAAAAAATTATTGACAAGCGTCATTTTTGCATAGATCATGGATAATGTATTATTATATTCTGTGTATAGAAAAATGTCGCCCTAGTATGTGGCTTATGAGATTTCTGAAAGGAAAGGTATGTCATTGGGTACTTTATTACTTGGATTTGAGTAGTTTCCAGCAGAAATAGAAAATTGTCGTGATTTATTTATATAAATGTTTTTGTTGTTACTAATAGCGCTTGCCATTAGTAACAGAACCATTAGTAATTGCCATTAGTAATTAGGACAAGCACGCTGATGCATCAGTGAATTTCAGCCGAAAAGAGCGTCTCTTGTTTGAAATTTTGCCAACTAGGGCCAAGAGTTCGACTTAAGCTACTCACTCATCACATTCGCTTGCCCAGCCCCTTTGTACAGGGGGCACATCCACACGACTCACAGATAAAACACAGAAGAACAACTATGTCCTAACCGGGAAGCCAGATCACGAGGTAAGAGAGCTACATCTGTGCCAGGGTGCCGGCATAAAAGAAATAAAAAAATATCCATAGGCATCGTTTTCATATAGATCATAAATTATATACTATTATAACTCGTTTGTGGAAAAATGCCGTCGTATTACTCTATTTATGATAATTTTAAAACCAAAGATAATAAGTTGTTTACTTATCTCAATATAGTCAACAGAAAAAAAGTTGTGTTTTAGAAATTTGATTTAGCAAAATAAAGTCTAAAATATTGAAATGTAACTCGAAGGAAAAGGCTTTGAAAAGGCAACGTTTAAATAAAGATTAAAATGAAATCTGCTATGCATATTTCAATGTATCATGTCAGAACATCATTTCTTGAACGGCCAATCACCACGTACTCTTGAGAGTTAAATTATATTTTTATTCATTTTTATCGTTTCATTGAATGAGTCACTTTAGCATTGCAACCGTACAAAGAAACTTTGTCTCGCCTTCATTGTTTTTTAAAAAATACATTTTCTATTTATTTCATTTTATATAATCAAGTGCTCAAAATGACATTTTTCAAGGTTTTATTTGCTGTAGTCATTAACTTTTTAAAATCAGAGCTTTTGTAAATGCGGTGGCAACACGTTACTGAAAGCTGATTTTTTGAGATGCTCGTGCAGATAATACAATTTTTATTTTTCGCCTACGGATTTTTGTTGAAGCCAAAAACCTCATCCCCAAAACAACATCATGTTCTGACATGATAAAAAGTATAGATACTTTTCAGTATAGTATACTTTTTCAGTTTTATTTTTTAAATGGAAAAGGCTCATATATTGAAAAGTTATTACTTTTGTTATCATTATATTTCTGTTCTTTTGCAAAATAACAACTTATAGAATAATGGAGAACAAATTCACCAAATGTCGAAAAAGAGCGTTGATGTGTCAAATGTTGTAGCAGAGTTGATGTGCGCATTTCTTAGACATGATGCGCAGTATTTTTAACCATCTGAACCACAATTTTAATGAATTTCTGTGAAGTAGTAATTCGAGAAGGGATGAGGGCAAGGAGCAATTTGCATAATTTTCAATGTAAAATAATTACGGTAGGCGGAATTTCTATCGTCATGTTTTTCAACTTCTCACTATGCCACCTTTTGTCTTTGCCTAAGCAACTCTGCACAGTTTTCAGTTATAAACTAATAAATTAATAACAGAGTAATCGTAACAATAATTGTTTTTATCAGTCTCGTATGTAGCGTTAATATGAAATACGAGTACAACTGACAAAGGATATTTATTGATGAACTATATGTACTTCATTCAATCTTTCTTATAACAAGTTGGGTAAATTATTTCCTCTAAATAGCAACGATGAAACATTTTTTAAAATGTGCCATTGTCAACATTTATGTACTATTCATTCAATTAATTAAATTACAGCAATCAAATATTCAAGCACTGTTAAAATTTAACTTCTGTAAGATCCGAAAAACGAATGAATTATTTAAAAAAGCAGTTAAAAATAAACCATGTTAGAATATTTGATTAATTTCAAACAATGTATATGTGTTGATTATTTTTTGTAGTTATCGTAAAAAGTAAATGTATAAAAAAAGCCAGTAAAATTATCTGTAAGCTGAATTAAAAATAGCGCCTCAGAATTTGAAAATCTCTCTACAGCATTCATCAAATTATCTTTTATAAAAAGTAAAACAACTATTTTTTGGACGATTAATAATGAAATCTTTTATTTAAACCATACACATTTCAAATCTGATCATCCAAACAGTTAATTTATTTTATTATGAATTCATATCACAGATTCAAATGATAAGTTCACTTAGCGAATCCTTTGTAAAGAAGGTTTTATCCGTTCTCCCTATCTATTAATTTTGAATAATTACCGCGGAATTTATTTTTGCCTCGAGATTTTATTTATTCGAAAAATACTCGATTGTAAAAATATGAAACGCACTCTTTATCTTTCTCAGCCTTGGTAATAAAAATACTCGCGTTCTCCAGCAATATCAAACTTTTACCAGAGTATTTTGATTCCATAAATATTCAGCATATATTGAGAAAAATTCTTTACATTATGTAACAAGTAGCACAATCTTATGTCTCTACTAGAACAATTCTTGTGGCTGATTTATTTTACTTCTACGATATTTCAATGATTTCAAAATAGATAACATAATATCGGGAATTCTTCTCTACTTGAAAATCCTCGTGGCCGAATTATATAATATTACTGTGATATTTTAGATTTTTGAGAGGGTAGTACAATATTATGAAGCACTCTTAACAAGCCGGTGCCCTGGCATAGAGGTAGCACGTCTTCAACGAGAGCTGGGCGTACCGGTTCGAACACGGTTGTTTTTCTGTGTTCTATCTGTAAGGTGTGTGAATATGCCCCTCCCCCTCCCAGTAAAAAGGGGATGTTCAACCGACTGTCATGAGTGAGTAGCTAAGTTGTACTCTACCCCCTAGGTGGCTTTACTTAGAAACAAGAGACGCTCCTTTCGGCTTAAAACTTTGCGGAGTTTGTCAACGGCAACTGCCCCTACTGACAACAACAATTCTTAACAATTTGAAAATTCTTGTGGCTAGAATATACTGTATCGGAATCCATTGAAAATCATATTTAAATACTTATTTCATCGCGAATAAACTCAATTATGCATCTTCACGTTACTTATGTCTAATCAGGTGCTGTGAACTGAAAACTTTATTTATGCCATCTGATTTCAAAGATAGATAAAATAGATAAATTATCTGATAGTAATGTGATAAACATAAGGAATAAAATTACTTTCAAGGAAACTGATAAAACAGGAGGTATTATCATGCACATCCAATTTAAATTAATAAAAAATGACAAAGCACTCATTCATAAGCAAATTAATATTTAAAGAAAAATACCATGAAAATTAACTTTCTTATACATTTAGTAAATTCAAAAAGATAGATTTTTTTATATTTCAGTAAAAAATAATTCCATATGGATTATGAATTCATTTTTGATTGATTTTTCTTCGGAATCGACGTTTAAACCTTTCATGGACCAGATAAGTAATTTGCCAACATTGACTGCTTTTACCTGTATTTACACTTTTATTTAAGAATGATAGACTTTAATGGTGTTAACATTATTTAGATCAAAATAAATGATTTTAATTAGTTAAGGAAATAATTAAACGGTTATAAGTGAAATATTTTCAACGTCAAGAAGCTCAGTGTTGTTGTGTTTTTTTTTAATTTATAAATAGTAATTTTATATATAAAGAGTTTATGGTTGGCAACGATGTATTTTTCTAGTGTACTCGATATTTATAGCTTTCAAGTGTACTCAAGTGGTAATAATACTAATTTTATAACAAATTTAAGAGAAACCTTTTTTGATGACCAGAAGCGTTAGACTGCAAAAAGAGGGAAAGTCGGCAGGTTCACATTCAAGAAATTATTTTCTGGAAAAATAACACAGGTTCATTTAAATGAAACTGCGTAGCTGTTTTTTCTTTCATTTGAAGGGAATTACTTTATTATCACTCCACCGAATGAAGTTTCATCAGATAATTTATATTTCATCAACTCTCTTCCTAATTTTGAAAGACTTAGCGGTGAACGGACATTTCAACCGATGCTTGATTAAAGTTTCTAAGGACCATTAGGAATAAAAACTTCGGGGATCTCCCTTGCCACATAGCATTTAAAATCAAATATTTTTTTATTAATTTCCATATATTCTTGATATAAGTAAATGAAGCAGCAAAAGTACACAAACTGTAAAAGCAGCTCACTTTCTAAAGAGTCGATTTCAATACACCACAAGTTGAATTCAAACAAAATAGTAAAAAGGAACAAAGGAAATTATAAAAAAATTCTGAACACATTCTAAATAAAATTTAATAATAGGAGTCATACATTTTTAAAAACAGAACCGTCATATTTTTTTTTATGTTTATAAAATAACATAAAAAATCGAAATGATAATCAATTGTGAATATTTACAAGAATAATAAACCGAAACTAATTCAAATAATACTTGACTTTAATTCGAATAAATTCGATTCCATACCTTTAAAATTAACTGAAAACACAAAATTAAATAATTACCAAAATACTCAAAATTCCCAAGGGATCGGGTATCCCTTAAATAGTTTTCAAAATACATCCCTCCCCAAACCCTAAAGGACCATGGATCCCTAGGCTATTGCCTAGCAACCACCACAATTGTAGGATTATATTCTAGGACTTCAATAATTTGGTCCTAATTGTGATATTTCAGGCAGAAACTTTTTTAAATCGAATTTCTGTTTCAGATACTTGAAACTATCATTATTAAATCCTTTTAAGCATACAGAAGCATGCCAAAATTTTTTAACTTATAACAAAAAGTATGCAATGTAGAAAGAACGAATAAAAATCGGAAGTAGCAAAACTTCTGGCAGAAAGAAATGAAAATAAAAACGTTCCTTTGAAAGATGCCATTATTTCAAAATAAACTTGAAAATATAACCGGTGAAGGCATTTTCCATGCTAAATATATAAATTCACATCAATAATCTGGTCCTAATTGTGACCTTTCAGGCAGAAACTATGGTGTCACTTTGATCTAATTTCTGTTTCAGATACTTGAAACTATTATTATAAATCCTTTTAATCATACAAAAGCATGCAAAAATTTCTTAACTTATAACAAAAAGTATGCAATGTAGAAAGAACGAATAAAAATTGGAATTAGCAAAAATTCAGGCAGAAAGAAATGAAAATGACGTTTCTTTCAAAATGCCATTATTTCAAAATATAACTGGTGGAGGCATTTTTCCTGTGAAATATCTAAATTCACGATTAAAAACAGTCTGGTGATATTTTAAAGTAAATATTCCGAGACATTTAATGTTATTATTCATTTGAAAATTATTTAATAATATAGAAAAACCCCTAAAACATTAAATATTTAACAAAAATTATTTAGAAGAAATGCATAACATAAAATTTTAAATAAAAGCTTCTATGACTTTCACTAGTCAACTTATACTAAAAAACTAACATCTCAGAAATCTATATCAAATATCTAGAAACGTGCCTCAAATGTTTCGAAAAAAAAACTACTTTTAATAACAATCAAAATGAGCAATAAGCAATGTTATAAGAATAACAAATCACCTTTAATTATATAATGATACACCAAATTTCATAAAAACTATCGAAAATTAGTATACAACAGAACATTTCAAAGAAACTGACCGAGCCAATATATATTCATGCGAAAATTAACAGCGAAGCATAACATAATGAGCACGTAAAGGTGTACTGAGACACACCATTCATATTTGACTTGAGGTTCGCTGACAAACTGTATATCACACTTTCCCATTTAATCCGAGTAATTTCACTGAATAAGTAGATCGTTGGCGGTTAATTTTCATAGAAAATGCCGTTAAGTGAATACGCCTTCGAATTTCTGTATCCCATTGGTCAGCGACGTGGTCGTCACGTGATCGCGTGCCCCCGACTCCACCTGAACTGTAACCTTCCCTTACGACTAAATATAAAAGGAAGAAAATTAAGAATAATAATGATAAAAAAAATGAGCAGTCAGTCACGATTTTCGCATCACATAACCCTCTGCGAATCGTACGTGTACGTTCGAGAAAGCGTATTTCCATCACTGAAGGCCAATCTTTCCACGCAAATGTCTGATTCTGGAAGCCGTGGGAGAACCGCAGACATCCGGCGCGGAGACAGCGCCTCTTGTCGGTGAAGAAAGATCCTGTCGTTCTTGGGAGCTTATATCGGAATTTCGCTCAAGAACGTAATAAGAAAGTTTTTTTTAGCCTTTTTTCGTTTGTTTTCCAGAAATTAGTGGAAAACTCTACGTATTTCGCTTTTAAATATTTTGTTTATTTCAAATTTAAAAGGATTTGTTCATTTGCAAGATTATGTCCTTGCAAAACATCATCACGAATCAAGTATATGTCACGAACAAATGTTAGGTAAGACGCCGTGAGCAATTTTTAAAAATTTGTTTTGCTGTATTTCACAACAAAAATGATAAATGATAATTCAGTGATCGAGCAAAGACTTTAGATAATAATGGAAAACACAATACAACCTTAGTAAAACGCATTTTTAATATTTCTTATTTGTATAATGGATAAGAAAATTTAGAAGAATAAAGGGCTCATTTCTTGATATTTTTATAGCAATTGAATACATTTATGTAAAAAAATAATGGTAATGTTTCTATTAGATTTTGATTTCTTTCGCTTTGAAAGTAGGTATATATGAAAAGCATTTCAAACTCTATGTGTATGATTTTCAAAAACAGAATATTTACTAAATGGTAATTTAAAACCTTATCCGAAAATTCCTTTGATAATAATCAATTAATATTAGTATTTAAATCCACATTTGCATACACTTTTATTAGAAATAATCTTTAGAATATTTAGTGAAATAAGTATTTTTTCACTAATAAAAGAACATAAATAATCGAATTTAAATATATATAGTAATTATTTACACTTCACATTAAATAAACATCATTTTTTTTAAAAAAATCTTATTGTTCAAAATTTAAATATGACTTAACGAACTTAATAAATTTTACACATTCTATATTTAAAATCAGTATTTTTCCCAGATACAAATGAATCCCAAATTATTTTATGCTAGCAAAAATGCATCTGTTATATTACTAATTTTTGAAGCAGAAGGGATAATTATAATGCTAGTCAAGTTACAATTTTTGCGTTAATTATTTATAAACCAATCAAGGAATAGCATACTTTATTATTTATACTTCTCAACACCACAGCCTTGAAAAAGGGGAAAACTAGAATCAAGGCTTTTGTAGCTTCACTCAAAATTTATTTTTAGCTTCCAAGAAATGCTTCACCTAAAGCTTCCGAAAAATAATTTTGAGTATATAAACATAAGAATTCCCCTATTTGAGTGTCTTTTTCAAGAACGGGACTAAAATTTCATGTGTAGAAATCTGTTTTGATTTATTATATGCGTAATAAAAAAATTCTATGTTTGCAGCATATTTAATCCTTTAAAAATATTTAACTAATATTGGTTTTATTTTGATTCTTGACAAACTTAAATACTGAAAAAAACGAAACATTAAATTTTTTTCACGGATTTTTTCCTAATTTTTAAGCTATAGAAGATACACTTAAACAAATGTCCAGAATTTAATCCAAAAATGTTACACAATTTTGGATTAAATACAGATTTTTTAAAAAAAACTATGTCAAATATAATTAATATAAAACGATTTCGATTAATTTTCGAAATGATTGGTTCATTCATACAAAACGATTCTGTGTCCCCCACATAAATAATTATTATACTTGTCTTTGTAACCCTACAAGACTTAAAAATATGAAACTACAGATAATTATTAAAAAATTTGAATTTAATAAATTATTTAGCATCATTCTCATTAAAAATTATAAATTTAGTTAGCATTTTCAAAAAAAAAATTTTCAGACTAGAAATGATTTTTTAGCTCATTAAAATGTTATGATTTTAAGGTTTTTAATTCATAAGTTTTAATTATTTATAATAGATTTTAAGGTATACAATATTTCGATGTTGTGAAGACTTAAGACTAATTTAAGACAGTTAATGAAATGACTTAATTAATAAGACCTAATTATTAAGAATAAAAACATCAAAGTAGATAAATCATTTATATCTAATCCGATTGAAATATAGTATAACATAAAAAAGAGAATATACATTGCGAAATGATTAGAGAAATACAAAAAGTGCTGACCTTTTTTTACATTATATGTTTAATTAAATTTTAATGATTTTTGATTCTATATTGCATCTTATTTCACTGTAAAACTTTAAGGCAACATTAAAAAAATAACAGAAACGATTTAAACACCAACATTATTATTTAATTAATAAAGAACGAAAACAATATACCATTCAACTTCCTTGAAATTAAAAAAATATGTTCTATACAACAATTTAAAGAAAAAATAATCCTGCACGGATTTTACACGAAAATTGTAAAATTCCCTCGAATTTTAATTACAGATTCATTTGAAGCTAGAAAATACATTTATTATTACGTTTTTCATTCTTTAATATTTATATTATTTTTTTATTTCCCAAACCAAGTTAATTTTTAAAAAGCCGCGTTTTTAGAGTTTATTTAAAGGATTGTTTAATTAAAGGAGAAATTTGTTTAATTAAAGGAGAAAAACTATGTATTCGTTTCACAAATAAATTTTTTTCATTTTATTGTATAAAAGCAATATCCCTCAACAAAGTCGACTTTAAGAAACTCTTTTGCTCTTATATCCAAAGTAATAACATATTTTGATCAGCTTCTGTGCTTTCTGCACATAAATTTATGTATTTCAGTCGCATTTCGATACCCAGCTGTAGTTTGCATATTACATTTACAGTAAACATAAACTAAATTTTAAGACAAGAATTAAGGCCTTGAAAGATAGTTTCTGTTGATACATTTAAAAATTGTTAAAATTCCTTGAGATGCAAACAGAAATATTTGAAAAAAAAATTCGTCGAGTTGTATTTTATTAAGCTTTTATTTTTAAAAAAGATTTGTTTTCTTGCGCTGCAATTATTTTTATTTTAAGAAGTTTTAAAAAATGTGTCGTTTAAGTTCAGTGTTTAAAATTTTGATATGAGAAAGTTTTTTTTCTTATAAACGTTAAAGTAATGAGAATTTTCATTTCATAGACCAAAAAAATCATTAAATTTCATAAATCAGTTAATTTTTGTGGTAGAAATTATTTTACCAAAAATTCCATTTTCTTGTTTTAGTATTTCGGAACTGTGGGAAAATACTTTTTTACCTACAAAATTAAGAGTAAGGATAAAAAATAAAAGAAATCCGAATGATCTCGAAGGCTTTAATCAATTTATAAACAAAAACTAATCTTTATCGAAGTTAATATTTCATGGCTTAATTTGGCTAATTTTATATAAATGCCGGGAATTCTAATTCGAAATTGCAGAAGGATTCTACAAAAGAAATTACAAAGAGATTTTAAGACAAAGTTACAGAAGGATTTTAAAGCAAAACTGTTAAATGCTGTTATTTTAGTTTACAAAATAAAACCAATTCATCTTGGAAACAAAAGATAATATTTTTTTTTTCAAAATAGCATATGTTATGTTGTGGAATATGGATGTGAATATTATCACCAAAATTTGAGTGATTCTATGCAAAAAACTATATTGGTTTGCAATATACGATTCCGTCTAAACCAAAAGTATATCATTATTCAACAATTCTAATAAGGAAAGGGGAACAGAGAAGATTGAGAATAAGGATTTTTTTTTCAAACGAGACCGTCTTCAAAGCCATCAATCAAAAAACGCGAACTGATATGTAATGTTTCCACTTTCACAACCCAAAGTATCCAAACTCGCATATTTATGAAAACGTATCGAGGCACAATCTGACAAAACCCATTCACTTCGTTCTCGCCCCACTTACCAATGATACAAAAGAGACAGTCGGAACTCTTTCCTTTCCCCCTGCCTCCGCACAAAAAAAATGGTTAAAATGTCCGTGGCCCATTGAACAAAAGATTTCCCGAAGGTCCCACGACATCTGTCCATGATTCTACATTCACTGATGCCACAACTTGTCTGAGTGTCATTGCAGAACAAATCGCCAGAGAACTTCTTGGGTGACTGACGAGTGAGTAGGAAAAGTGTCTGCCGAATCGGGCCAATGCTTCTTCCCAGTTAGGGGCACCCCCAAAGGACCCAGAAGGACCGACAGAGGGTCATCCGTCTTCATCGGTCATCCCTAAAATGTCAAACCTTCTTCTGCATCTTCTAGCTGCTTCGGAAATATAACTTTTTTCTCCTTTTTTTTGTGTGTGTATGCCTGGTTCTCTATCGGGCGGATTTTTGTCGTTGTGTTGTATATTTCCTTTGTGAGCATTCGGTGCATTATGCTGCCTTGGAAGTTTTTGGAAATAAGGGTAACTGAGGATGAATGCGCATTCGTTTGCGTTTGTATAGAGACGCGGAAACCTCCTTTTTTTTTTCGTGTTATTACAGTAGCATCCGAGCCGTGTCATAGATGCGTCAAACTGGGCGCCAGCTGCTTTCTCTGTGTCTCTGCAATGTTGGGTAAGGATATGATCTTCTCATCAATTCAATCGGGTATTTCTCACTTCTGGTTGGAAAGGACAAGATTGGAAAATTTTCAAAAAAAAAAACCCCAATTCATCGGAAAGGGAATAACTATACTGCTCTTACCAAAGTCAAAAATTTCGTAGATAGATGCTAAAAATTTTGAAATTCAGTACATTATTATGATTTGACAAATACGGTAAATAACCAAATAGGCGGCTGCCAAAGGCCGCTGAATAGAGCCCAGGCAGCATGTCAAAAAATGTCAATATTCCAAACTAAAAATAAATAAATTTGTAAATAGAATATGCAAAATGAAATCCACGATAGCAAATTTAATGTTATCATGTGAGAACATTGTTATTCTTAAGTCGTT
>JAOUZG010031484.1:138215-157025 GCA_026289955.1 Argiope argentata | reverse complement strand
TTATTCTTAAGTCATTATTAAATAAATAAATTTGTAATTATAAAACGCAAAATGAAATCCACGATCGCAAATTTAAAGTTATCATGCGAGAACATTGTTATTTTTAAGTCATTATTTGTCTTAATTAATTTAAGGCATTAAACAGTTCAAATCTGTTTTAAACAATCACGAGACTTCTCTATCTGTTTCTATCCCTCTATAATATATATGTAGGTATATATGTATAATGATATTTTTTTAACTTTCATTTTCAATTTTTTTACCCGGGAAAATCTTTGGAGTTCGACCGATTTTGAGATGAAATAACAACTATGATGACATAGTTTTTGGTCAGAATTTCAAAAACTCATCTGCTGTCAAAGAAGCATACGTAATAATAAAGCAATACTAATAAAAGCAGTTCAGCCTTTTAAAATCGAATCTGCCTTCAACGAAGCACACATAATAATAATAATACAATACTGTTAAAAGCAGGCAAAAACATCCTTCAACCAATAATTTCCGGTGGCCCATAATCTTAATTTTTCCCCTTAAATTTCAGAGACATCAAAACCTCCTAACAAAAACAACATCATGTTACCACATGATAATAAAAATACAAATTATAAGAATTATAAAATAATCTCACAATTTAACGATGAGTGTTATATTAAGCATAATAATAAATGTGGATAATCACAATTCGTCAAATATAATTAATCAGGTTTCTATTTACTCTATTATATTCAATTGTTATTATACACATCTTAAACAAAAAAGAGTTCGCAGAAATGTATTGTATTCAAATGCGAATGTCATACGGCGATGAATGACAAAAAAAGTAATAAAAAACGCATACATTTTCACAAAAACATTAAAAAATATTTGAACTGAAATAAACCATTAACATTTTCATCAAGGTAAAATAGTGTTGTAATGTGAAACTAAACTGATCGTTTGTAAAACTTATTAGAATAGGGTGGGGATTTCGACATTCAGTGTTAGGATCACAAAATACGTAAATTCGTGACTGTTAACAAAGCATTAAAAACAAATAAGTGTAACACTGTGCTTTATATCTGAAGAGAATTTTTTTTAAGTTGAAGAGTATATAATTAATTATAGTAAAAATTATTTCTTTTTACGATTTCTATTAGGTAATAAAGAATTATAATTTAAACGTGAATGCAATGATACATTTCATTCAACTGTAATGTTCCATTTTATGCAGTTAGTTTTAAATACCTTATAATTTTCAATGCATGTATATTGAGGGTATATTGAGCCCTATATGAGATATTATTAGTAACTCTTTTTCGATCAAACAAGAATTTATGTCTAAAATACAGTTTCGGAAGAATAATCAAAGAGTAAATACATTTTTTATTGCTACAACTAACACTTTTCAGCTAAAAAAGAACAAAATACAAATGATATAACTGTTTTAAAGAGATAAATGTTAGAGATATAAACAGTTATTTTTTACGATGCTAATCTACAGAGACTCAAGAGAATTATTCTCAAAGCTGATAACTATTTTTAAAATCTAAATTTTCTTTCAATGAATGTATTTCATTAAATCCCGGATTGAAAACATTTATCTAACCTAATGTAACGGCCGAAAATTTGGAAAAACTCAAATATTCCCAGAATTTCAGAAAGTGTAGCATCCCGAAGATAGTTATTTAAAATATGTACAGAAAATTCAATATTTTAACAATGATTTCTGAAAGATTAGTGAATGTAAAGAGACAAAAATTGCATTCGTAAAAAAAATTATATTCACAAAACAGTTCAAAATGAATGATTGATAAAGTTTTAAAAAGCAGAAAAGAAAAAAAATAGTCTATTTATTTCACTCAAATACAAGAAGTTATCTGAAAATTCATGGAAACCAAACATTTTGTTTTAAACGGTAATTTACTACAAAATTTAGGAACATGTTTCTTTTTCTTCTTATTTTTTTTTTTTACTTTCCAATCAAAAGTTAAGTAGCACAACCCAAAACAGGTATTTTAGAGAAGTAAAAAAAGTTTCGTTTAAAGCAAGGATGAAAAATCTTAATCATAAAAATGTACTACATTTTCGCTGTTGTTGTTTGAATAGCATTAGTACGCTGAAATTACATTAATACATAAAGTGTAGAGCTAATATGATTTCGTATATAAATAAAATTCTGTATAAATGTCAGGATGTGTTAAAAGTAGATAAAAATTGTGGAACAAACCAAATAAGATAATCATTTTCAACGAATTTCTAAATTTCACTGTAAATCTGATACTTTGTAAATTAAATGGTTGTATAATTTTCCAAAAAATTATGTGCTTATAAGAAATAATAGAGTACTATATTTTGTTTTAACTGTATATAGTAAAATATTTCTCCTCCCCTAACTACTGTTATTGTTGTTGCCCATCCCCAACAATAACAGTAGTTGTTGGGGATGTCCCAATTCGTCCTCACATTCGAAATTTTATAGCTTTTATAATGTTTTTGCTGGTTCCTATTATACTGTATTTTATGTTAAGACCATTTTTTAATTCTAATATTTCAAATTTTACATTTTACTCATATTTATAACCACATGTTTAGCGTAGCATGACCAGGTCTGGCCCCTGTGCCATTAAACATGAAATAACTAATTAACCCATCTCAAAAAATAGCAGAGCTTTATCAAATCTATGAAACTTTGCGAGCTGAAGAAGTTCAATGCTAACAATGGATTGACAATAAGATCTTAACTGAAGATACCCAGATAAATAAAATGAGGATCGGGTGTCGATTCATCCGTAAAACACTTGGTAAGGCTTCTAAGCGCTTAGAACCCTTAGACTATTTCATAGTCTTAAGATGCTCCCTGAGAAATGGGTAATAGTAACCCGATCATGCCTACTACAATTAAGAATCAGAAAGATCTCTGAGCGACTACTCTGTTACCATTGATAACTAACTGTTGGGAAACTAGAACAAAAATTAATTTCCAATTAATAGGTTATTGGGAAAGGAATCCACTCTCTGAATTTTTTAAAAAGTTTAATTAGAGTAATAGCAGAAGGAAGTCTCAACACGAGAAAATTCGTGAGCGATCCTTAACAGAGAGAACGCGAAACACGAGAAAACTCGTGAGTGGTGCCTAATGTCCTAAGAAATATCGATATTTAATTAGTAAAAACTTAAAGAAAACCACCAGCTCTTTTTGTTAAACCTATTTGAAAATTGGTACTTACGTAAAAGACCGTCGACGCCAACGGTTTAGTAACCCATTGGCGGCGGATTCAAATTTGGCGATAAACCGTCGACGCCAACGAAACCAACAAAATGACGGACGATAGTTAAGATTTGAACAATTTTTTTTAAATAATGAATGTTTTTTGCCATTATTGGTAATTTAGCAACTCGTTGGCGATGACTTCAAATTTTGGCGATAAAGATCGAAGGTCCAATACAAAGTACCTGAAAATTTTCGATTTCGATTCAAATTTGTGACGCCATAATGGCATCTATATAAACACGGCTCTCTTCAATTTCGCATCAAGCACCTGAACAAAAATTAAGTCGTTTCACGAAAAGTAAAACTGCAGTGTGTACTGGAAAACGCATCTGTTCTCTCATGCTTCATAATAACACTGGACACTGCAATTACTACTAATTGCTTTAACGATAAGTATTAACTAAACTGCACCTCCTAAAGCCGCACCTTTTGTTATTTGAATGCAGAAACATGCTTGATTTTTTCCCACTAACGATCACAAGAATGGCGTACGAATTCATGGGAATTTCGTCCGCCGATATAACCGATAAAAAGTAGGGGGTAGGAGGGTACCTAGATATAAAAACTCTAGGAGAAAAAAAAAAGAAACAACCGCAATAAAAGGAGTTTCAATGCCTCACCTCAGAAACTCATTCACTGGAGGAATTTAAATGGTCCCGTCGCTTCTGAGAGCTATAATTTAGGAATAGAAATCTGAATAACAGCAGAAATCAATCAAAAATTAGGTCTGGGAAATGACATTGGGAGAAAAATACTCTATTATCGAAGCTATGTGGAAAAAGGGAGGGAAAAAAATCCGCCAGTAGCAAATGCAAGCTTTTTTAATATTATTATTTTTTCTATCTTTCTAATTTTCGATCTTTCTATCCATATTATTTTTTTTATTTGTGTTCCCCCTTCTTATGTTTTTATAGATAATAGGTCGTTATTTATACGGGAAAGAATATCAACAGGTGACATGGCAATGCAGTTGGATTGACGGATGTTTGAGTGAGCTCTCCCTGTAATAGGACCACTTGTGCGGTTTCAACCGTGGGCAGTTGTGGTTAAGGGGAACAGGTAAAAATGCTGAAATGCGACGAGTTATTTTTTCACCTTTGCAATGATGTGAATGAATGTTTTCATTTCAAGTAAAATGCATTCAGTTCAAATGAGAGGTTGTGCTCAATTTAAATGAATGAATGTATTCACTTCAAGTGAATGAATGTATTTAGTTCAAATGAATGAATATGCTCAGTTCAAATGAATAAATGTGCTGAGTTCAAATGAATGAATGTGCTCAATTTAAATGAATGAATGTATTCATTTCAAATGAATGAATGTAATCACTTCAAATGAATGAATGTGCTGAGTTCAAATGAATGAATGCATTTATTTCAAGTGAATTAATGTATTTAGTTCAAATGAATGAATGTGCTCAGTTCAAATGAATAAATGTATTCATTTCAAGCAATTCATTCTGTTCAAGCAATGTTGATCTTTAACATTAAGTAAGCTTCAACGGAATTTTATAAGCGTTATATCACAATTCACCATTTTCAAATACTGGTTCATATAGCAATAGTAGATAGAGACAAACAACTCGGCATCGTTGGATTTAATTAAACTCAATTTTGAAACATATAATTACATATTCAAGAAAATTTTAAGTAAATGTCACCTCATCTCTATTAGTTCCTAAAGTCATATCTCACAAAACTTAATTAGCCATTAGTTCTAGAGATAAAACACAATTACGTTAAAACGAAAATGATTTTACAAGGCTTTTGAGGTGTACTTTGTTGAAATCTGATGTTATATGCGAAAATATAGCTCAATTGATTTCTGGCAATGAAATACGATTACACTTATAGCTTAATATCCTTATATTTTGCTTTTCGATAATTTTAAGTGTTTATTATCACAAATTTCACATTATTTTCGAACAACTTCACGATTTTTGAGCTTTTGCAATTAAAATATAATTTTACAGGCTTTATTTCAAGAATTCTATTGATGATTTAAATGAGCTTATACAGCTTTTATAATGTTAAAAAATATATATAATTTTAAGTATATCCCTGCACAGCTCCAGAATTTATTAACTACCAATTTTATAAAGTACAGAAAAAACTTGCAATAAAAATCGAGTGAAAAATTATTCGTAATGCCTTGAAAATATATGAAAAATAATTAAGATATTGTAGCCTCAGTTATAATTTACCACAATCACTTTATTTAATTCAATTTATTAAATGTAAAATATCTACTATAATGCCTATACAATATATTAGAAACAAACACATCTTACAATTGTATACTTGACTTAGTACATCTTTTATCTAAAGGATTACTTTCATCAAGCCTAATTTCGAAGTTCGTTAAGGTCCAATCAATGTCCCTTCAATCAAAGGTTTACGCTAATTTAAGTTAATATTTAATAATGATAATCTGGAAATTAACGATAGCTGCTTACGTTTGAAGAACAATTTATTTTCTTTCTATTCAAAATAACTGCTTAAAATTATATCTTTTGTGATACTTCGAATGCTGATGCTAAAAATCTCCAGAATATATATTATATTTTTCGAAACTGAACATCTTACGTCGAATTATTGCCTCATATGAGCGAACACATTTTATAAATTTACGCTTTTTGCAATTATTCACTGCAGAATAAAGTCAGAGTGATCATAAAATAACTTCTTTGAGCTTTGTATATGGCCCCTTAAACCAACTTATGACTCGTTAGAAAGACAAATCCTGCCTACTTTCCGCTAGGCGAATTAAATGGTATTAAGAAAAAGTTTTCCTTATCGAAGATTGCGATAGGTTGAAGATCGGAATATAATATTACAACGAAATGACCATGTCTTTAAAATTATCGCATTTATAGCGATTATAGAAATTACATGTCATTATCGATGAGTTCTAAAGCTGCCGTTTCTGGCTTCTCATTGGTCCAGCGGGTACGCTCCAAGTAACACCTGTTTTTTTTTTTTTTTTTTAACTTTAGGGTGGCGTCATATCAAGTAGCAATGAATATGAATCCGATTTAATTTATTTTTCGCATTTGTATTCCTTTATTGACTGGCTTTACGGTCTGGGTTAATTCTGGCTAATGTTAGTTTGACGCACATTTTAAGGTTGGCCTCGAATAAAAATTGAACCTCGGGCAAGAAAGGGTATTGGATCTTTAATGATTGTTACATACTTTTCTAGTCTGCATATTATAACAGTAAGTCAAACAGACTAAATGTGAATATCTAAAATAATTCATTTATCAAATATCAATAGTTATAGTCTAAGATAGTAAAAAGATATAATTTTTGAGCTGTAAGTTTATTATTTTTAGATGCTTTTCTGTTTTTACAATTAATTTACATCACCAAAATTTTCGTGTATAATTTCTAATAAAGGTGTTGACCTTGAAAGGAAACACCTTGAATGGTATTTGTGAAACATAGTTATTAACTTTCGGCATGAATTTAATTCTTTTACTGAATCTATTGGGTCATTTTTGGCGTTATTTGACGATTAAGCACTGGTATGCGATTAATAGCTTTCGAAAATCAAAACTATGTTTTAGATGTGTAGGTTTTAATAAACTGGCGAAAACAATTATCAGAAAATCTATACTTATAGTCATAAAATCTCGTACTAAATTTCATATATCTTAACTCAATTATCTTTTGAGCGTTTAAATGTTTCTGAAAGTACAAAACAATAAACGGTCGACATGATTTTTTTCTGAATAGCTTATACTCAAAATTTGGTGTTAAGGCCGATTACTAAATTTCGGTACCTACGTATTCAGTTAATCTTTATCAAATCAAATCGTTTTTGAATTAACTTTGTCACAGATAGACTAAAGTCAATAAACTAAGGATTTCAAGTAAAAATAAATTTAACTTTTCAGATTTAAAAATGAAAATATATTCAATTAACTTTATACTCTAAGCATACATCTATATCTCTATCTATCTATATATATATATATATATATATAAGCTTTTCCCCGTGACTTCGTACGCATGGAAAAGCACACAGCTAACCTAAAAATTATTTATTCACTGTGAGCTACTGAAATAAAAAAAATTGCAAATCCTCAGTATTCCTTTAGAAGCAAGCCAACAACAACTAACAACTACAACACACTTCTGATGCGTAGATTTTCAACGCCAATTGGAGCAACGTAATACAGATGAGAAATTCTTAATTTCCTTTATTCTGTTTTATTTTAATTAAAAATTGCTTTAGAATGAATCCAAAAAATCGATTAATTAACAATGTTTACTTTTAAATGCATCAAATACTAAGAAATTAAACAGAATCGTTTGAAATTATCGGCTGAAAACATATTAAGCCTAACCTCAGGGGGGGATACTGTAGATTTTTGGCGGGAAAGTTTAAAAAGTATCGTTTTTACTATTTTCCTCACAATTTTTCCGTTTTTTTTTTCTCTCTATAAGAACCTCCCTCATATCTTAAAGAAAATATTTCTTGAAAAAATCCAAATTGGTCGAGCCGTTCTCGCGTTTTGAGCTTAGCAACACATTTGGCGATTAATTTATATTAGTAAGGAAACTTTTTCCATTTCAAGGACAATTGAAAATGACAAATCTTTAAAAAAGAGAGAGTTTTTCTTAATATATTTAACCAAAATCCTTAAGTAATTTTCTCCTTATGAATATATAATTATTTCTTATTTTTTTCTATGAATGTTTTCTTAATCTTATGATTACTATCACAACGCAGGACTTTCAAAATTTATGGTTTATTTACCAATCAATAGAAGTGTTCTGTAATTTCTTTTTATCCAAGAAATACGCTGAGCGGATACTAACTACTCCGTGGTCTTCTTCCATTTCCAAGATCTAAACTTTGATTGATATTTTAGTGAGCTAATATACAAGTTGCAATTGAATTTCAAACACTACTTTTATTAATTCATGTCCTAACTGTAATTTGAAACTGAAACTGAAATGTTCAAAAAGAATTCGTAGGAATTAGACAAATAAGCACATTTCAAAAACCGACAGTTTTATGTCAATAAAGGGGGGTAAATTTTATGTAGTTCCTTCTTTAGGTAGTCTTTAACCTGCAGAACCATAGAAAGACTGCAGTCAAAATGAAATTTTATTAAAAACTGCAACCGTAAAAGATGATTTTAAGAAGCTTTAGGATCCAATGAATTAAAATATGAGACAAATATTTCAGCTTCAATATTTGTATATTTCAGAGCCTAGACTTCTATTTTGATCCAATTAAAAAAGAGTAATGAAAAACATGCATTCTTCAATCTTTAAAAACTCGATACTCATATGATATTTTGCAGCTTAACAAAATGAACAAAAGCGAAAATGAAATTTTGTAAGAATCACAAACATACATAAATTTTCATTTAATGTTAATCTTCATGAGAGATATTTTAGGTACCATGGAAATATTTTAATGCAATTATAGGATGTAACGTATTGAAAATTTTGAAACAAATATATTAGATTCAAATCTAAAGAAAGTTTCTTTTTTCGAATCTAAAGTAGGCTTCAATATGAATTTTCTAAATATTAATAATAATAAAAAAGAAATTCTTTGAATTAGAACAATTGCCTTTTCTCCTGTAAAATTCTTTTCATTGAATTTTCCATCCTTCTTACTTTAATAGATTGCAATTTATTTCTTTTATCAAATCCTTCCAAGACATTTTTTTTTGCTTTGTGTTAACGTTGTTTTTATCGCCATTTTTATGTTGATATTTCCGGCGAACATTCTTTGAAAAATAGAAATACAAAGCAAGTGAATTTGCAGTTTCAAACAGCAAGCTGGATAGAAAATACCTCAATATAAATTGACGGGTTCAAAAAAAAAGAGATGTTTTTGAAACCCGAGGGGAGAAATACTCAGCAGCAAAACAAAAAGAAAACTCAATGAGTTGAGAAGTATGCAACAAAAAACAACCGTCGATGTTTCGGGAGGGAAAAAAAAAAAGAATTGGAGATGAACCTAACAAACAAAATCATCGACAGAGATATGCCAATTAATTATATTTCTTTGTTTTTGACATCCTGCGGTAGCAGATTATTGTATGCAGCATCCTCAAGTTCAATGTGTTTTTTTCCCTTGCGTTTCCCTCCCCCCTCACTTTTTTTCCCTAACATAAAGCCAGCCTCTTCGCAAAAGACCAGGAATCGAACTTGTCTATTGGAATTAATTAAAACGTCTGGAATTATTTGTTTATTTTTTCCCCTCCCCCCGTCATCTACGATTTTTCTTTCATCACACTATGTCTATAGATATCTGTATATTTATCCGCGTGCGTTTGAACGAAAGGTATTTTTCTAACGCACTTAAGTAGTACCCACCGAAAACAGCTTTCCGCTAACACAAAAGAACCCGCAAAGCATGTGTGGGGGAATGATGAGACAGGGAAAAAAATATGGCAGAGGGGTTGAATAGAGGGACATGAAGATATTAAACAAATAAGGAAAAAATAATTAATTAATTTCAACTTCTACCGGTTTATGGTGCCTCTGAAGTATGTTTGAAACGATATAAGAACGAATTATCATTCAAGTCTCAAAACAAAGAGAAGTGAAATGAAGAGGACGGCGTTATTAGTGTGTTAGTGTACGTGCATGCATGTATACGTGTATGAATGAAAAGGAGGGAGAAATTTTTTCACCATGAGGGGAGGGGTTGTAGATGGTTAAATACCAAAAGTAAAGCGCAATTACAATATGGGGTGTGGTAAAGTATTAAGTTGCTTCGCATGGAAGAAAAAAAAATCTATTAAAAACAGCTCAATGTTCACATGCCAATAATCATGCTAAAAGAACTTAAAGAAAAATATTAAGGGATTAAATTTTTGCGCTAATACTGACATACTGTCAGCTCAGACTTTTCTTACGTAGAAGCAGTTTTTGGTATTTTTCGCGGGTTTATTCATTTTTTTCCCTCCCTTTTAAAAATCTTTTTGCAAAATTTGTAATTTTTTTTCTGTTGTTATTTTTATCCGACCTGACGTTTGTTTTGCTTTTGCAGAGGAAATGGCTTAAGCTTTTAGATTTTGTTTGATCCAGCAACAGCCACACCCATTCAAAAAGCAGAATTACTAAAAAGATCAAAAGAAAATGTTTAAGATGACGTTTCTTATCGTCTTTCTTTTTTATTTTTTTTATCGTCCGTGTTTTGTTTTATTTCAAGGGAAACATTTATTCATTGAATTCTTTAAAAATTAATATATTGCTGAATTTCTCTTGCAAATATACTGCTCTGAATTCCATAATAAAATTAATGAAAATTCGAATTCATATTAGTAGTAAACAAATCTTCAAAATCTTTTTTTTAAAATCGTCTGCTTTGATTTTTGTTTCAGTTCGGTTGCAGTTTTAATCACTTATACGTAGAATCATTTAGAAATAAATGTATAGGTGAATTCTTTCTTATAAATTCATAATAGTACATTAAAAATAAGTCAAAATTTTAATATTCTTAAACAGATCTTTAAAAATTGGCTGCATTGAAATAAATTCGAACTTTTACACTGATAAATGGCTTAATAGAAAGAATAAAGTGATTACAATATGTTGCCAACTCTTTTCCAAAATTGTGTAGACAGATTTAAATAGTTTTCAAGCAGAATTATATCAAAGCAATTCATTCAGTAAAGTTTATTCAAATATTGAAATTTCAAACAATAATAAGCACTGTTTTTAATTCTTTTTGATACGTAAATATAAAAAAGAAAAATATTATTTCAACTTAAAATTTGTTTATTATTTTAATCTGAAATTTTAAAAACATCCAAAGGATAGTTTTATAAGCAAAATTTAATGTTCAAATTAAAACAAAGAAATACAATATCTTTCAAGTCTACAATTTGTATAAATCATTGCTTACTTTTAGAGATCAAAATATTATTAAAATTTTATATCTGATTTAAACAGATTACATAACTAAAATTCAAAACTCTGTTCAACTGCAAGTAGAGTTTTATAATAATAGATAAAGTGAAAAAGTTTATAGTACTAAGATGAAAATTGCTAATAATATGTTTACATACAATTTGAAAAATTACTGTAAAATGAAAAAAAAGGAAAAGAATAAACTTTTTTGGATTTTTGAAGCCAAATAAAATATATTATTTGTTCTATTAAAAAAACACTAATATTTTAAATACAACAAAAGTTTTCTAAAATTTACTTAGAATAATGCAAAATTAGTTCATGCCAATTCACATCATTGTAACTTAAAATTATAAAAATGGATCATTATTAAAAATATTTATTTGAAATCGTTCAGAATTTTTTACAAATTACTATTTTTCTTTTTATTTTTATTAATCCAGTATTAACTTTTTTCATATCTACATCGCATATCAAATTTTGATTGTACATAAAACAAATGTTATTTTCGATATAATGATACATTCCGATATTAGTCATACTTTTAATATCAAATTCTATTCAATGTCAAATATAAATTTGCTTTATAAGTCAATTCCATCATTTATTGTTTTATATACAATGCCTAAATTGATTATGATAAATATTTATCTTAAGTTTTAAGTATATTCAAGCATGAGTATAAGGTTAGATTCCTTGGTTTATATCTTATGTTAATGTCTGAACTGATTCTTTTGATCTCAATTGTTATGCATTACTAAATAACAATTCACTTAGAAAGTTTATTTGTGGATTTATCTCTAAATTTTTAAATTGATAATGATGATATTTCGAATATCAAACTCTACTCATTGTTAAATAACATTCAGTTAAAAAGTCAGCTTCATCATTTGTTGCTTTCAATGCGATGTCTGACATGACAAAGATGATTCTTTTGGTATTAAATTCTACTCGTTGTCAAATACCAATTCGCTCGCTTATAAAAAATATTTTCTCTGTTTATTTGTGATATTTACATGTAGATTTGAAAACCAACTCCTAGAAATCACTAAAAGAAGGTTAAATTTCGAATGAAATTTAGGAAAGCAAGTCATTTCATTTCTTTATCATTTACGTTTAAAACAGATCTCGCGAGCACTCCTTGACTGAAAATAAAACTGATGATGAAATAGGAAGAACCTACTTGTCGATGGGGCCGTATATGGATGAAGTGGCTGCCAAGTCATGATGAGGGAGATCTCTGCCAGCACTAAAACATCGCCTAAAGTGGAAAAGAGAGAGAAAACCAAAAGCAGCAGATCAGTTAAGCAGCAGGCAAAAAACACAACAAAATCATAAAAAGTTATTTATAAGAAAAACACAACAGAAATTCAAAATAAATTAAAAAATATACTCATGCAAATAATGCTACTTCAAATTCTGTCCACTGATTTTGCGAAACATAATATGATTCGTATTTAGCAAGAAATGAATTATTCTAATTTATATTTGAATTGAAAACCAATTTACATTGAATGCCGATTAAATAATTTCGTTATCTTTAAAATTAAATAATAAATCCTGATTTTTTTTTACGATTAATTTTTCAAAACTATCATTAGTCAACATTTAGTAATAATAGATTTTTATGCTGAAATTTAAACATAAACGTTCAAATTAAACGTATTGTTGTTGCAATATATTATTTTAGTGACTATTTTGTACAACAAACTCAGTACTATTTTTGTATTATTTAAATGATCCATAAATAAAGAATATGAATTGATTGATGGAAGAATATGAATTGACTGACTAAATGAAGAATATGAATTGACTGATGGAAGAATAGGAATTGACTGACTAAATGAAGAATATGAATTGACTAACTAAATGAAGCATATGAATTTGTTCATGAAAATCAAACTAAAAAAAATATTTATCAAACTGTTCTCAGCATTTTTGTCAGTCAAAGTCTATTTTTTTTTTATTTTACGATGTTTCATAATTTAGTAATAATAATTTTTATTTTGAAATGCAACCATCATATCATTTTTGCATTGTTATTTTAATAATTACTTAATATAACAATTCAATTTATTCAACAATTATTTTTACCATCTATGAAAGCTTTGAACATTATTAGAAATTAACTTTAATTAAAATTTTAATTAATGCAAATGAAGATTTAAAATCAAAAAGAAACTTCTTGGAAATAAATTACCAACAGGAAAGATACATCAGATTTACAATATTCAAAAACAGGTATATTAGATTTATAGCAAGATAATATTTTAATATATGTATGGTTGATTTAAAATCTGTTTTTAAAATTATATTTACTGACTGACCGCTCAAAAATGACAAAAGAACCATAATTATCAGTGGACAGAATTTCGAGAAATATCATAGTATCATTCAAGAAATTAGACAGCATTCCAAGTCAGTCATTCTATGAGAAAATGCACAGTTTCAACTTCACAGGTCATACATATTTAGAAAAAGAACTTAAATGAATAGTCTAGAACTGAGTTAACATGCTACAGAAGATTCTAGATAGATATGCACTGTGGCACATGCTTAGAAGCTCATGCGGCTGCTGAACATACACAAGAAACTTCACTAATCTGAAGATTTCGCTTTCTTTCTATTTCAAGTATAATAAAAGGCAAGTTTCTTTTAAAACTATTCACATGAAAAGTAAACTCCATTGTCTTTTCATACTTATAAGAATTTCCATGTCAATACTCCATTGCACAGACATATTTTATGACAAAATTTTATCATTTTGTTGATATGAAGTTTAAATTAACCCCTAGTTTGGTTTAGGAAAATATACAATGAAAAAGTATAAGAGTTTTTTTCATTAAGCTAATGTCTATTTTTAAGGATTTCCAAATCATTATTCAATAATCATATAAGATTCGTTAATATCAATTATTTTTAGCTAGTGATATTTCAAAGTTAAGTAACAAGGTTTTCAAGACATAGCCCAGAAAAAAAAATGTATTTGTTTCAAATATAATATTTATTAAATATTTCAAATACATAAATTTCGTTTAAAAATTGCGGCAAGATTCAAATGAAAATCAGACTTTCTATATCAAATATATAAATAAGAATATAAAAGATAATAATTGCCAAAATAAATTTTTGATTATTTCAATTTTAAAAATGAAGTGATTTTGATAAAAGTTTAGTTATTGATATCTTACAAAATGCTTGAATTAAAAAAAAAACATAAAATACGATTCCCAAGAAAAATTGAATTAATTTACTTCTATCCTTTCAACAAATAAATAAGCTCTCCAAAATTTATTATTATTGAGAAATATATTATTAATCCAAATCATTTCCGATATAAATGATTACCAATACTGATACATTAGATTCGTAAATTACATTAAATACAATTTCCAAAGTATTAAAATTATTAAAACCATTTTTGATTTTGAAAAAGCATACTAAGAAATATAAGAATATGTAAAATATTTAAATAATTGCCATTAAAATTTTTCTTTTTGAAAAAATTTGAAAAATCCAATATCATTTTATTTTAGAAACTTGTAGGAATATAAGAAATTTGCATTAATGCATTTCCACAAGGCTAGATAACAACGCCATTTATTTAGTTTTAAAAAATGTAACTTAACGCAAAAATTTAAACTCTTTCCTTTTATACTCAATTCTTATTAAATTTTTAAATATTGAAGTGCTAAATAAATATATTTTTACTATTTTATTCAATTTAATTCCATTTAATAAGTATTCATTCTTAAAATTACAAACTTTCAGAGTCTTTAAGGTACGTTTGCAGAAAACAATGCATGCCAATGAAACAATGCTCAATTCTCTGCCGTGTGCCGATTTGTTTCTGAAAATTGACCATCGCATTACCTACATCAGTGCTCGTCACCCCAACTCGAGATTTTACCACCCGACTAAGAGGGGGAAGGTCCTACCCTCTCAGCAGGGGTTGGGAAAAAGAAAAACAAAAATGTAACAAAAGAACAAGAAAAAATAAATAGTGCTATCGATCTTTCGTCACCTCCCCCTGTATGAACATAGCCGGGTAATTTCACGTTTGTTGCAAACTACAATTATTTATTTACCTTTACGTCTTTTGTTGGCGGTTTCTGTTGTTTGAAGCCAACTTAGGCAGAACACCTGGAAAGTCGGCATCTGCACCTCTTCAATGTTTACAAGTTATTTTCAATGTGCTAAACACTCCATATGCTATATAACTAAGCGTACATGAAACCTTGTAAATCGTTAAAAAAGTTAATTGATAATAAATTAATTGTTTTTAATATTGTCGCACATATTAGAAGATAGCATTAGGAGCTTGCATGTATTTTGACCATTTTTTTTTTCACTTTAAAAAGGTATTTATTGCAAAAAATTGTTTCAATATAACTATTTATAAAAATATTTTTTAATCATTTTTTTTCACAATTTTATCCAGTAAGTCTTGATTGTCTTCGAATATTTTTTGGTGCTGGGCCATTTTTTGTCACTCTCATCAAAATCATCACTCTTAAATCATAACCAACAATAGGGATATAACGAAGCATTATCACCACAAGTTTCCAGAAATGTTTGATGGGCTTCAGCAGCAGATTTTTTTCAAATCGAAGAAAAAAAAGCAATCAATGTTGGAAATACACTTTGTAGCGATCCATGATTGGGATCTTTATTCACCGAATAATTCAATAATACTGAATGAAAACTTTCAAAATGATAACAATAAAATAATAATAAAACCCATATCCGTTATCACTATATATGTTATTATTATATAGTTATTTCGCATGTTTACCAATAGATGTCGCTGATTAAAATGTATGCAAGCTCCTAATATATTTAATTAATGCAAAATATGCAACTTTTTGGTATCGTCTTCAAAACAATATATACACATATATGTGAATGTATATGTATTTATTTATTTTATTTTAACAGCTTTCATAAGATTATTTCTTATCAACTGAAATTCGAGCTTTTAATTTCCTTAACTCAATTGTGTCGACTTCTCAAGCCTATCGGGATACAATAATGATACGTTGAACTCTTCATTAGCAATTCTTAATTTTAGTTGTAGTTTGTCTCCCTTGAACGGAATACCCGTTTTCTACTCTTTTTTTATTTTAACCCTGCTCATTTTTTTAACTATTAAATTTACAGTATATTCGAAAACCATTTGTCTCTACGTTTTATTTTCATTTATAAGTTACACATAACTATTCCTAACTATTATTTGTAAATCTTATTTAAATGTTTTTTTATAAACATTTGTAGAAAAGATTTATATAGAGTAATAGCGGTACTAAAATTAGATTTAAACTGCAAACGTGAAACCTATCAAGGAGGCTGTTGTTTGAATATTTTATACCATATTTTTTTCCTTGGATAGTAAAATAATATATCGGTAAAAAGGGACTTTAGTTTTCCAGAAATTTCAAACTATGATTTGTGTCCTTGGAATATTGCTATTCATAATGTAACCCTTTCGCACATTTTATTATTATTTTTTTCGAGAAAAAGATAATTTGAAGATTTATTCTAACATTTTTTTAAAATTATATACTAAAAAGTCCTACATTCTAAGAATAAAAGCAACGAATCAGTTTTTTCGTCTTTTTTTTTAAATTTATATTCTTAGCGGCTAAGATACGTCGCATTTCTCTCCAATAATCTCGGACCAGACTTATTTCAATACTATATAATTTTTAAATGGTGGTAAATTCTTTCATTAATCTAAAAAAACAAAAATCGTTTACCTAATTTTATCTGCGTTGCGTGTGCTCGTGAGAGAGAGACTTTGGATAAATCATAAAAGTACATATATACATTTTAAGTAACATGATAATTAATCAAATAATACAAAAAAATTAAAATCAAATTAAGATGCTTGATTTTATTACTTTAGCAGTGATAACGCTTAGAAAAAAATCGCATCCAGACATATCTGAATGATACACCAATTTTATACCACGATGCTATGTTAAGATTACTGGAACAGAATATTGTATTTGTATTACATGGTGGAGTTTTATGACATAAAATAGAGTATTAGACGTATAGTGCCAGAAATAAGTTTGATAGAATAATGATAAAAAAAAGGCTTATCTTCAAGAGTTAATAGAATGTTTCAATGGTAAAAAAATAACCGTTTCAAACAAAGTATACTAATAAAAAATACTGTAATGGAATATAAAATAGACTTTAATATTTTAAACGCAGCGAAATAAATAAGTGGCCATGAGAAAATCAAAAAGTTTAAGGCGTAATTTTTCGCCACCCTAGGAAGTGAATATTCCATTTGAATCATACATAAATGATGAGGACGACACTTGAATCAGTCTCTCAACGTTTCCATGAAATAACGCGTACGAAAACTCCCACAACAACAACACACATTCACAAGCAACGTTGATTTTAATTGACACAAAAAATTAAATTCCGTTATATTATATTTAGCTACATCATATTTTATAAAATTTATATTTAGATTTCTCGACACATAATTGAAGTTACAATTTAGGGGAATTTATCAGCAAAAAGTGTTAGTTTGACAACAAATTGCTTTCAGAAATAGATACTAATTAGATGTACATTATTAAACTATTTTAATGTACATAATCAAGAATGCCAAAAATACACTGGAATGAATGTGATTGATAATCTGGGTTGATACGTAGTCTAGATTTCTGAATCATACGTTCTTGATTTTCAAAGTTTTATCGGATTTGATGATTACAAAGAAAGATAAATCTTTTATTGATACCTTAGGATATTCCAAAGAGAATATTTAAGTTTTTATTTACTTTCAAAACGAAAGACAGATTTTTTTTTAAAAAATTAAGATTTTCACAAGAGATGCATGAAAATAAAATATTTTCCTGCAGAAATGGGCTCAAAAACCAATATTAGAAATGTGACTATTCCATGGCAAGAAATAGCCAAAAATATATGCCGGAATGACGAAACAAATAATGGAAAGAAAGATATGTTCCACATTTCTCATGATTCTTTTTTCTGCTATTCCGGAATGCTCCACTGTAAATCTATTTGTCATCGTTTTCCAAACAATTATACATTCGTACTCCAACATCCCTCTACTAATCAGCAACCGCAACTAATTTATGACGTCACGATCTCCCGATGAGTGAGCGATATAAGTGCCTCGTGGTTTTCGTCAGGTGACGCGGGGTTTGTTGCGTAAACAGATAATTTAGCCGAAAATGCTTCCCATCTGTTACCGGAAACAGACGCACTCTATTTCCGGTTCTTACGAATTGGGTTTTTAATCGGAATTCGGGCTAAGCCGAGAGAAGTCAGCAGCACCCTCTGTCCGACACGTTAATGATAATTCCGAGAAGATTTCGCCCTTCAATGACCAAGAAATGAACTTATTACGGTAACGGATATTATCTATTTTTGTTGCACATTTCCTGGAGGCAAACAAATGCCCAATTATTTTACTGTTAAAAATCAAGAAATTCTTTCATCTTTCGGTGATCGTTTGACAAATTAACCGGTCTAAGAGTTATTACAGTACATTTGTGCTACAAAGAAAACTATTTTATTTGGACTCTAACTAGTAATTCCCTACTATTCCATTACACAATTTTATCTTGACGCTAACTACTAATTCCCTACTATTCCTTTACACAATTTTATCTTGAGGCTAACTAG
>JAOUZG010031484.1:116585-133337 GCA_026289955.1 Argiope argentata | reverse complement strand
ATATATATATATATATATATATATATATATATATATATATATATATAAAGAAAGAAAGAAAGAGAGAGAGATTTAGAAGCGAATGCTTTTCTTGAAATATTCAAAAACCTATCTTTTACACTATTTTTCAACAGATTTTTTAACATGTTATACTAGAATTATCCAATACTTTTTACACTTTAAGAATCTAAATTATTCTTAAATTCTTAATTCTAAGCTAAAAAGTAAGAGTGAATGAAGATTTTTTAAACACAACAATACCTACGAATCTATTTATTAAGTTAACGAAAATGAATGTTGATTTGTTATTCATTAAATGGAATTCTATTTGAATGTTGCTTCTTTTGCCTAATTAATAATAAAGTATTTAGTGTATAGTTGTTGTTTTTTAGATTGGGAAACATTTTCACTCAGGATTTTATAAGGGGGGGGGCTTATTTGTGTCCAGATAGATCTCTCACCCTTTTTCACCGAATTGAAACGTTCTCTAAACCACTTCTCCAATGAATCACCTCTTTACTTCTCATTCGCCCCTGCTTTTGTCATCTGATTATTTCTGTTTTTCTTAACTCATTTTCTTGATCTCGACCTCCCCACCGCTAGTCTACCCTCCCTTCCCCCCTCCCCCGAACTCCAACGAAGCTTGAAAATGTGGTACGGAGTGCAAGAAATACGTTAATCAATATTAATTACGTTCGTTTGTATTCAAGGCACATCTTCTGTATTTGCTCAAGCTTAGCTCCTCTGACAGTTCTATAAAGTAATGAAATTTTCTACTTAAGAATCGCCTTTTGTGTTCCTACCGCTCAACCGAACGCTTTGCTTTTCTCTGCGAATATGCGGACTTTGAGTTGAAAAAATCTGAAAAAAGAAAAAGAAAATTCGCACACATGCACACACGGTTCCCATTCGTCATGACTACCATATCGCTTTACGGGCTCACATTCGATGGGGTTTTTTTTCCTCCCCCTTTCTAATCTTACCTTCTTTCTTCTATGTATTTGTTTTTTATTACGTCGGAACTCGCCAGCATGAATTTTAACCCTCCCCCCTCCACCGTACAACTCTCAATTTAATTCCTCCACTCTTTTTACCATTTAAAGAGCATCGTTCTCTAAATGCTCGGATGAATTGAAATGTGTTCCTTTAAATGTTTTTAAAGTCTGCCAATTTTTTGGATTTGGATTTTTTTTCACTTTCGTTTTTTTTTTAATGGTTGGTTTGGTATGTTGAAGTATTTACCCGGGTGTTGAGATTTTATAATTAAAATAAATACTGTATTTGATTAAAGTCATGATATTTTTTTAACTTATTCAGGATGTTTAATGGCCAGCAAAACTTCAATTATCTGAAATACAGTTATCAGGATCGTTTTGAGGGGAAAGTAAAGAAAGAATACCATTGTTCCAAATAAAAATGAATTAAGAAAGCACGCTATCTTAAATTCATATGTTTACGTTGATATTTTAACACACTATGCCAACATGCAACGATTAACGAACTTTGCTTTTGTTGCTGTAATAAATAGCACTTGCCATTGACAAGCCCGCTGATGCATCAGTGGATTTAAGCCGAAATAAGCGTCTCTTGTTTTTAAGTAGCGCCAACTAGGACCAAGAGTACGGCTTTAGCTACACACTCATCGCATTCGCTTGCACATTCCCTTTTTACAGGGAGGGGAAGGGCACATTTTCTCACCTCACAGATAGAACAAAGAAGAACAACCATGCCCGAACCAAGACTCGAACCCGGGTCACTCAGCTCACAAGGAAGGCGCGCTAAATCTATGCCAGACCACCGGTGGCTTGATTTTGTAGTCGCTAAAATGGAATTTTATAACAAAGTCCGTTAATTTTTCTAAGAAATAACGCTTTTCCATTAATTATCTCACTATCTGGATATTCCTTCAACCGGTCAAATAATAACTGAAGTTTAACAGCATTACATTGAATTACTGGATAATTGTTCTACAATCAGTTCGAAGAACAACTTTTTTTCTACACGTAATCTGGCAAGGTATTTTTGAGCTTAAAAGAAGATAAAGCTATACAAAACCAAAATCACTAACGAACAAATAAATTAATTTCCGTCCAAGCAATAAGCAGAGCATTTTCCACAATCTAATTTAGCAAGAAAAAATGATGAAATATCATAACTCAAGTATAAACAATGTGTATTTGGATAGGCAACAGATTATTTATACTTGAAGCATTAACTTCATTGTGACATTATGTAGATCATATTTGATCATCAACTCAATCAATACTGATAAGCCTCAAACGCCCATACAAAGAAATTACGTTGATTCGTAATTCCCATCCGCCCAGGATGCCTGGATATCATTGTGAAATTTCTTTTCTTTCAATAAATGTGATTGATCGAATATCGAAAACGAGTGCTCTGTTCAATACTTAAAACTCATTCAAGAAATTTCTTTCTCAAGAAAAATCTAGAAATATCCTTTCATTCATTCATTTATTTATTTGCACATGAAATATAGATAAAATATCACAATCGCCAAAAAAATTCGAAGTCGAGAATTTGGCGAATTTTAAAGTTTCAAACTTCTTTGAATTACAAATGCAAAACATTTTTTGGAAATATGTTTGTCTCTCTGCAATCAGTTTGTGAACAAAATAACTCAATAATATTTTTGAGTTAGAAAACCGAAATTTGGTACAAGGAAATTACGACGAAATTTGATGATCTTTGTCAAGTTTTGAACGAAATTATTACACAGAAAATCTAACTGATAAGTTCGAAACATGACGATTAATACTTTATTGCATCATAAAAAATTCTGAATACAGAAATAAAATATTGTAACCATAAAATTAAAAAAAAAATTTAAATCCAAAACATCTAACACGAGGTTTTGAATAATCGGTAGAAGAATTTCAATCCTCTCAGAGTTATAAAAAAAAACTTACTTTCGGAAATTTTTTATCTGTCTATTGTTGTGTTGTGTAGCGTTTTACAGCGGAAGGAGAGATGCAGTAGCTTCTAAGAGTATGAACCCTTGAGCGCCTGAGGGCAGAAGTCTGATTTCTAGCTCACACACGTCACAAACCCTTTTTACGGAACGACATTCATTCATCTATAGATTGCAATTTAGATTCGGAAAATAGAACGATCACCTCTAATCCAGTACCCTTCTTGGTATTACTTTCACCATGGATGACTTTGGGACCACGACAGGTATAACATGCTTCGGCCACCACCACACACGGGAAGTCATCGGCCAGAGGGGTCCGAACTCGCAACCTCAGGGATACGAGTCCAACGCTCTACCAACCAGGCTATCCTGGCCCTATCTGTCTATTAACGAGATAATTCAAAAACGCTAAGCAGGTGAATTTGGTATATAGATCTCAAATTTGTAAGTTTCTGTCAATTTTTCAACAAAATCTATTTAGACGTTACAAGTCTCGTCTTTTGTCCTAATATAAGTCAATGCGATAACTGCAAAACAAAGAGAGCTAGGTGGATAAAATTTTGCACACATTTCAATGTTTAAGATGTGGATATGCATCAAATTTGGAATCAAATTTTTCTGAGCATTCGTCTGTCGGTCTGTACTTTTAAAGGAAAGCTGAAAAAATGCAGTACCCTAACTATATGAAATTTGCTACGTAGTGACTTTGTGGCTTATAGTTCTATAAAAAATTTGGGTTGAAATACTTTTAAAAAACAATTTTTAAAATAAGCATTAGATTCTCTGATATTTTTATATTAACTAAATCTCGAAGATCAGTTACTATAATTCGCAATTTACTAATATAAGTTACTAATTTTTATTATATATTTTTATTCAATTAAATTTATTTAATGCTTGAAAAAATTGGAAACTTATAATTGAATTTCTGATTTTTCCTAATATGAAGGAAGATTGAAATTTCATACATCGGTGTTTTTGTAGAAACGTTGTCTCAATATTTTCAAAAACTTTAGAATTAATTCATTAAATTTTAATTCTACATTCAAGGAGCAAATCTAGCAGTGAATTTAGGAAATATAGACGATAAGATTCTATGAAACTTGTCATAATAAATTATAAAATAAAAATGAAAAATCGAGAGTATGAAAAAAATTTGCTCTTTAATACATGGAGGAAAGACTATTTTTTAAAAATGTAATAATTAAATTTATTCTAAGACGTATAATGACAAACGTCGTTTCTGTTCAAAATAAAGTATTTTTTTTTGTCATAATTTTAAAGAAATATTTGATTCTTTAACAAAAATTGGAAGTTTTTTCTTTCTGTATTAAAAAAAAAAAAGAATTCGAGTCACAAAAAACTATTTAAAAAATTATTATTTTATCGTCTAAAAATAGGAGTATTTCTTTTAAAATTATACTTTTTCTAAATAATTTAACTTATTTAAAAAGGAAGGTAAGAATAAAATCTTGAAAGACTATGCCTTTCTCTTTTTTATTTCCATAGTTTTTAATTTAATAACTTTTACATGCCATTTAATATATACTTCAACATTACATGGTTTTATATTTCAAAGCTGCTTTTCATTTATTTTTTAAAAAGGATTAATTTCGTATGCTAACATAAAACACATTCTAACAAATAATTCGCTTCATTATTAAATTCATCTTTGTATCTAAGAAGAAATAAATATTTTCTTGGTAATGAAAGCATATTTTTTATCCTTCATTTTCATCCTTTTTAATTTCTTTTTTTAAAAGAACATTTATACTGAAAAACAAGTAAAAAAATTGTAAAACTATACTTAATAAAAAAAAAATATGATGTGTTTTTGCCATGGACATATGTTTTCTTGTTTCTCTCATAATTAGTTTCAAGTTATTTTCAATTAAATCGAAAATCTATATGCACAGAAAAGCACTATAAAAGTCCATAAAAAAAGTGAATTACCAATCTTTTAAAACCCCACACCCCTCTCGACTACGACACAGATAAAAACATAAAACCCTTTCATAAACGGAAACCCCTTGTTCCCGTCCCCATTGTCCTCGAAATGAGTCACCCGCACCCCCACACGCATTCTTTCGAGAACATTCTACGGTTATCCTTTCCAGCAAATGCCATCAACGTACTGGTTTAAGTCCTCGATAAAGATATTTAATATTAGTTCGGAATTATAAATAGCAACTTGTTATCTGTTCAATAATATTTTGCAATGCACTGAAGAAATATTTTCTGTCCTTATTAAGAGGGTGCAGTAGTGTTTGTCGCATTACAGTGTATTCAAAGATTGAGAATGTTACAAACTGTTTTAAAAACAAATCGAAGCGCATTAGTCTTACCAGAAATATTATACAATTCTTTGAAACTATAAGAAACTTCTTGAGTACAAATACTTCTAGTACAAATTTTCAACATTCAAGTCTTCAATTAAAAGAATATGCGATATTTTATCAAAAATTTAAATATCTTACTATCTATTCAGAGTTATTTTGCCTTATATTGAAGCAATATTTTCGAAACTTATTAAAATCTGTCGACTTTGATTATTGAATTCAGGTAGACTTCAACATTCAATTTTCAACATTCAAGACTTCAATTAAAAGAATATGCGATATCTTATCAGAAATTTAAATAGCTTACTATCTATTCAGAGATATTTTGCCTGGTATTGAAGCAATATTTTCGAAACTTATTAAAATCTGTCGGCTTTGATGTATATTGAATTCAGGTTGACATAATATTTTATTATAATTCAAAGTACGCGTCATCATTTTTAATATTAACACGAATGGGTCGGCTTTCTGGCACAGAGGTAGCGAGTCTTCCTTGTGTTCTGGAAGTCCCGGGTTTGAGTCAAGGTTTGGGCATGGTTGTTCTCCTGTGTGCTATCTGTGAGATGTGTCACTGTGCCCCCCAGTAAAAAGGGGCTGTGCAAGCTAATGTGATGAGAGTGTAGCTTAAGTCGTACTCTTGGCCCTTGTTGGTACTACTTCAGAAACTAGAGACGCTCATTTCAGCTTAAATCTGCAGCTGTATAAGCGGGGGAGCTTGTCTATAGGCAAGTGCCGTAAGTAACAACAACAACAAAAACACGAATGGAAGTCTTCTATATAAACATATACTTTTATAATAATATCGCTCTTAATAATGATGCACTTATATCTTAAAGAAAACTATAAGCATTTTCAAATTTTTTTTTATATAATTAGAACATTCTGCATAAAAAATGATTTTTTTATTCTATAATAAGACGTTAACTAAAATAAAAATGCAGCTTTTTTCAACACCCTAATATGAAATATGCTGTGTTGATTTGAGAGCAATCTTTCAGCCCAAACATAAAGTCGTCTAATATAAATATCTTATAAATTGTAGTTCTTTGAAATGTAAGGAATTATTATCATTCCAATAACTCAGAAACCATGGTTCTTTTGTATCTAAGTAGTTGGTAATATTTAAGTAACTTAGAAAAAGGATTTTAAATTTCAATCTCTGTACTTATAATATTACAGTACTTCAGAAGTATTTATTGTAAGTTCTAGTAGCAATAGTTACTAGTATGCTAATAACTTAGAAACCATAGTTCAAAAAATCATGCGTCGAAATCATGCCTCAGTAATTACCTGTTTTTTAACAACTTAAATTCTAGCAATTACAAGTATATTAATAGCTCAGAAACCCTAACCCTATTTAATTTAAGTAATTGGTAATATTTTAATAAACTAGAAACCATAATTTTAAGTTCCAGTTTAGCCAAAGTTAACTCTTGCGTCATTAAAATTCACATTCAACTTCAGCATAAGTAGTTAGAAGATTCTATAACTGAAGAGAAAATGGTTGTAAGTCATAGTTTCAATAGATTCTACAATTCTAATAAGTTAGAAACTATGATTCTAAATTACAATTTAAACTGTTGCCACTATTCTAGTAACATAAATATCATGGCTCTATTTTCTAATCTAAAGAATTCACGAACTGTTCATTTATTTTACAATAAATTAAATGCGACAAAAATGATTAACAAACAAATCATAATAATTGGAAATTGTATATATTAATTGAAGAAATTTTTTGAAGTAATTATTTTTGAATTACTTGAAAACATCAATCTAATATATTTTTTTATATTGACTGAATATGAAAATCTCTCAAAAAACATCCTGAAAGTTTCCAAAATTCCCTTAAAGAAATATTCTTATGCAACAAAATTTTTATGTAAAGGAAGAGAAAGGAAGCTGCATGAAAGAAATTAGCGAAAGAATATAGCCGTCTACATTTCTGATAATAAATGAATGAATTTCCAAGAAATGGAGAAATGCAATATTTCTGGATTACTTGTAGTTATTACATAACTTTCGGGGTAAATAAAAAAAAATTTCATCCTAAGAAATTATATTATGAGATGCAAAATTTTCCACATTTTTTTTAATTATAAAGAGTTTATGCAATAAGAAGTACATAAGATCATTTTTGTTTAAAAGATATGAAGTTACAACTTTTTTTAATTTTAAAAACTAGTTAAAGTATTTTATCAGTGAAAAACTAGTAATTTACGTTATATTGTTCCTCAATTTGCTATTTTTTATTTAGGAATTTATTTAAAAAAACTGATATAAGTGCCTTCTTTAAAAACTGACGATTGCATCTTTACATAATTTTTGAAAATTCAAAAGAAAAAGATTATTACGATGGATGGAAAATGTAGAAGTAATTTTTTAGCAAAATAACGTAAATTAAAAATTTAACGCTTTTTCTTACTTTTGATTTGAGATCAGAGAGTTGTCTACTTCTTTATTTGTATGTTTAAGATCTTACTTTTTCATAAGAGATTCTATCTACAATTACAACTAGCTTTATTAGAAAGAAGCAAAAGTTTATGGAGGGAAAAAATCGGGAACAGAAAATAAATATTGTCGCAATACATAATTTTATATTGAGTAGAAATGGCAATTTTTGATTAGAAAAACCGAGTTTAGTATATTTTAATAGTTTACATTTAACATTAGTCCATCTTTCTTTCTTTCTTTTTCTTTCGTCCTTTTTTTTTTTATTAGAGCCATAATTGGATTATTTTTCCAGAAATTAAACATTTTTCTTCTTTTTTTTACAAATACGACCGATATATAATTTAAAAAAAAAAACTGAAATTATTAAAAGAAACATGTTATTTCCACATAAATTTGCTACAGGAATTGCAATTTTTATGTTTTGTGAAAAGTTTTTAACCAACTAAAAATTCTGAAAATAATTCTACACGTCGAAAAAATTCAGAAAGTTTATTTCCATCTACAGAGCCTTTTGAACATGGCGAGAGATGGCAAATTGCTTTGGCAGAAAGCTTTTTAGATTTACTAACGGAAATATTTGAAATTATTTTGGCATACTTTTAGGAGTAACTCAAGTACACCAAATCATTTTTTGTGTAGGACTATATATGCAGAAACACTATCTCTACTAGCCTTGTTTGATAGCAAATGAATTTGATAATTATTATCATTTTAATTCATTTCAAATTGTAGAGAAATCATATGGAGCTGCGCAACAAAACACAAATGGCAGACGTACTTTTATAGGAAACTTATGGAATTGACTAATCTTTTGTGTACTTCTATGTAGAAATATTCTGAAACAAACGCTTGGTGCCCCATCAATTGTCTGTGTATTTGCACCACTTGGTTTGAGAAATTAGATTTTTCACAACAAACGATTACAATGAGCATTGATTGTGAAAGATCCAGTATAACAAAATATTTAGTGCAGATGAGTAGACAGTTCACGGTTGGATACCTGTCTGTATAGAAATCTTTTCCGATGTAGTCACGGAATAGTCACGGTTCAATCTTTCACGACGCAATGCTCGTCTGTTTTATAATACATATGTATTAACATTACAACCCTCAGAAGCTACTGCACCCCTCTTTCCGCGGTAAAAAGCGGCACGACATCATCATCATCATTAACATTACATATCGAAATTAACAAATATCACTATTCTCCGGTGAATGTCGTCATATGCTGAAGCCCTGGCCTCGAGGTAGCGCGTCTTTCTCATGATCTGGGCTTCCCGCGTTCGAGTCCTGGTTCGTGCATGATTGTTCTTTACCTTATGTTCTATCTGTGAAGTATTTGAAGGAATCCCCCCCCCCCTGCTCTGTACAAAAGGGTTGTAAAAGCGAATATATGGGCGTCATCTTCATATGAGCTAGAAGTCATATTTCTGACATCGGGCTGCTGAGGGGTCTTTATCCTCAGGAAATACTGCACAAACTGGGCTTAAATAGCTGACTTCATCAGCGGAATTGTCTATGGCAAGTGCCGTAAGTAACAACAACATTGTCATCAATTATCAACAGCGAATGCTAAAAAGATGCCACCAAGTCCCCATGGCATATTTGACATTCGCCAGATATCGGTCTTTTACAGTTACAACAAATGTATGTATGTCATTATAATGTATACATTCAATGGATATAAATGTCTTAATTATAATGGATACATTCATGTAACTTTCGCTGCGTTACTGATAGAAATAAAATGGATCTAAACCCTTCGGATAAGCAAAATCACCACAGAAATGAATAAAATGTATAAATATGTAGATAAAATGGCCAGAGTTGCTTACTTCAATGAAAATCAAACAGTGCCATCTAGCAAAGTCACATGACGATAAATCTGATTTTGGAATGCTGAACAACTTTTGCCGATTGTTGGATTCTTTTCGAATCTCCTAACATTTCATTAAGATTGAAAAAAATCAATCTTTTTGAATCAAAATGCTTTACCAAAATTTAGAAAAGAATAGTTTTATATTTTAATTTTATACCCACTTTCTTATTTTTCCTGTTTTTAGTCTTATGTTTGTAAGGAAATTAGTGTTGAAGAATAAAGAGTCTACCTTAAAATTATGGAGTCATTAGATAGTAATTAAAATTTTTTATATGCAGCAAGTTTAGCATATATCAAAAGCTAAAGATGAAATGTCGAACACATATAAACTTAAGATAGATTTAAACTATTACTTGTAGGAAATCGTAATGAACAGCCAATATAAAGTGCCAATAAGACTATCCATTAAAACGTTTCCTTATTAAATATTACACTTCTGAATGAAGAATGAGAAATTACATTTATTATAACAATTAGGATAAATTCATTTCTTTTTTCAAATCACGAAAATAATTCATAAAAATTAGAATTGTCTAAAAATATTGGAAATACAGCGTTTTAATCTTCAAATATTTTTTGGGGAATATTTAAATTTCTCTTCATTTTAGTAAAGACGTCATTTCGAAATTCCATCAAAAGACATATTACTTAATATTAAGCCTAATAAGTTCAATTTAGAATGTTATTCTGCATTTGAATTTTTTAAAAAATTCCTTAATTTCAAAGAATTTATTTAAAAAAAACTGTCCAACTCTAGATTCGAAGAATTCATTTTCGAATTAATTTTGCCAGAAAGAATTCTTCTTACAATATAATATACGTTTTCAAGAAATCATATAATGAAACTTAATTTAATGTTGCATTTTTTAAATATTTAAATGTAAGATACTTTTCTTGAGATTGTTCAACCCACCTATTTAAAATAGTCATGAAACACCGAGATATTTTTCAATGGCAGGTTGATTCCCCCCCCCTCATGCACCGGTTTCGCTCTTCGGCTGCATTCATAAAACGGGTAGATGTCGAATAGCCATTGGAATCATGTTTCTGCAGGAGTTGGTCTGTTTCACGCCGATTAGTCCTATCCCCTCTCCTCTCCTGCCTGTTATTCCCTTATCCTCTCTATCATATTTTCAACCCTTTCTTTCCGACCCCCATGTCATCCCCCCTCCCTTCAACAGGGATCTTCTATTCAACAAAACACTGTAGGTTCAAGGTGAGTCCAGAAGAAAGAAAAATTGTCCATCTGATTTGAAATTGCTGGAGATGTAAAGGAAGCGGGTTTTCAACAAAGGGATCTTGTGATGAACACGTAAGCAATAAATCATCGAATAAAATTCAGATCTAGAATCATGATAGAGATTGTTGGAGCTATTGGAAATAATGTGAAGTTGTTTGCTCAGTCACAGGCATGTACTGCGTACGAAGTACTATTTTGGCGGTGTTCAATCACTGAAGCGGTGAATAAAAGAATCGGTATTTATGTTGTTGATAATTGAGAGAAACGTTCACTGATTGTAAAGCAAGAAGAAAGTGTCAATGGATGAAACATGTTTTGAGGAGATATTTCTCACAAACATCACTTTACAGTTTTTTTTCTTCTTCTTTTTTTAAGATGAACGTCAGTGGAGTATTTGAACTTCCCCTTTGTTTGGGTTTCCATCACATGTTTTATAAATGTATGCCTGTTTTCTGATCATGCTTGCATTCGGGTGATTATCATTAAAAATAATTAGATAATAAAAAAATGAAAGTTTTCAATGAACAAATTTGTAAATTAATTAACTACTTAAAATTATTAAAATAAAATGTGTGTGTGCGTGCGTGCGAGCGAGCGTGCTTCACAGATACCATTATAAATTCTTTAAAAACATCATTAACATTCACAAAGAAAATGATTTTATAAGCAATTAGATAACTTTTAAAATAATACAGATCCTTTTTAAAGTATATTTTTTATTAGATACAAGTTCTTTCATCATAGACCAACTAAAAAAATCAGAAGTACAAGTTTGGAAACGTAAAAGCTCCAAAGATTTAATTTTAACTTCAATAATAATAATCACTTGTTATAATAATAATAATTTTTTTAACTGATAGTTAGAATAAGCAGATAACGAATAAATTATATTTAAGCCTGGACTTTTGATCCAATATTATCTTAAAGGCTAAAATATAAAATTATTAATCAATTTAAAAGGATTGATTATAATTCTGGCAATTTTAAATCCCGTTGATAATAAGTAAATCTTATTAAAAACTTATAAGATATCCCTTATATATATAAAAAAATGGATACAGTTTGAATGAAAAGTTCCAAATCTATTAAAAAGAACCTGAAACTAGTTTCTTTGCCCAACTTACATTTTATAATAAATTAGAATTGTAATTTTCCTTTTAAACATAAAACTGTAATATAAATTGAGTCTATTTAATTCTAAGTTCGCTGAAAGTAAAAATTCGAAAAATCTAAAATCTCGGATGAAAACTTTTCAGTTTCAATAAATCTATTAAAAATCCGAAAAAAATCTTTAAAGGAGAGTATTAGTGACATTTACCCCATATAAATATCTTCTAAAGATATATTAGGCTCACAGATTTATAAAATATAATGAACGCCTATTTTAACTAAACCAAATCTCTTCATGAAATATTTTTTCTAAAGTTATTACAGGATTACGTTGTTTTTCCCTTAAAATAATAATGTAACCTATGTAATACATAATGTAATTTTCAACAATTTTACACTTATGTATATCTTTAATTTTTAACTTATTTAAGAATACATACTATCGTTTCAAAGATTTTGCATGCGGGAGACAGAACGTATTTGATTCTTACACCATGAAATTTCTCCAAAAATTCATTTTCGAAAATCATAAGATAAAGAGATAAGATAATGTATTGATGCTAAGGTTTTGAAATTTTTATTCAAATTATTTGAATTTATGTCTTCATGAAAAGGATTAATAAAATAACCTTATGTGCGTGTTAATATTTTTTATTAAATGAATTACAGTTGAAGGAAATTATTTTTATGAAAATTTATATGACTTTTTCCTTAATTTTCAGAGTTATAGAGTCAGAGATAATTTTATATTTTAAGATTGAAAAATATCTAGAAACATTTAATATTGGAAAAAAAAGTGATTAGAAATTCACTTTTGATTATGAATAAGTAACATATGAATTATGTATATACTAACTTTCATGCTTACAAATACAATCGTATAATTTAGAAGCTTTAAATATGTACTGAAGAATCAATGAATTCTTTGATTTAATCATTATCCGTATTGTATAAAACTATAATTCAGAGCTTTGAGCTATTATTTAAGTATCAAATAAGATTACATTACATTTGAAGCTACCATCTCGACGTTTTTTAATTATATTTATTATTGCTGAAGCAAAAAATCAAATACAGAAAATTAATGCTATCCTCCAAATTATAAATATTTTTCGGTTATTGAAAACAGTATTTTAGATTTTAATAGGTTTTTCAATGTAGGCAAAGGAGCCATTTTTCTTGGTTTCAATTCCGGGTGTACACTCAAGGACACGTTTCTCTAGCCATCAAGGATTAAGTATAGATAGGTGGAGGAGATTGAGACAAAACTATAAAAGAGCGTGTAAATAAATAAATAAATAGAAATAATAAAATATTCAATTCGCTGAAATTATGTTTAAAAGAAACCACAAAGAACAAAAATATATTATGCCATTGCTTTTATAATGTTTCCTTCTAGCTGATTTATACAGACATGCCTAATTAGATGCCTCTATTTTAATTGTGCTAAAAGTTTTAAAGAATTATTTTAGTACCTAGTTTTTTTAGTCTTAACATTTTGTTTTTTAGCATAAATTATTGATCAATAAATAATACGCGCGATGGTCAAAAACATTTTAATCTTATTCGGACAATTTTAATTCCCCGACAAAGAGTCGAAAATTGCAACTCAACTTGTAAAGATATTAGTCACTTTAAACACGTGGGAAAAAAAGAAAGGGAAAGTAATCGCTTAATTTTTATTAACTATGGAATTTTTATCTACCTTTTTAAAACTTGGGCTTTATGAATTGTTTTTTACGACGGGATCTTAACTTAAAAGTAAATTGGTCAGAAATCCAAAACATTTCATTCCAGTCAAATTCAAATGAGAAACCCTTTTTTCAATCTAGGATTACTTCGAGTAATAACAGACGTTTAGTCATTTGGTGAATAGAAAGACAGAAGATCTGCATTTTCTAAGGGAGTAAACCCAGAATGAGATCAAATACGACGCCTTTTTCTTCAAAAGGTGGAAATTTATATAAATATCAGGTTTAAGGGCATAACTTTCCCGTGTCTATTCTTTCAAATTGTTAGAAGGCAATCGAAGAACAAGAAACAATGTAATAACCGTTTTCCCCTCTCCCTTTCCTTTGATGACATTGAATTGCTATCCCTCCCATCTATTCATACATCATGATTGAAAAGTTCATTGAATTATAGATTATAGTTTTCCTTGATTTTTACTTGTAGTATTATGATGCACCATTTCATTAAAAATTCATAGTAGACCGATTATATTTGAATACTGGAATATTATTTTTATCCTTTTTCGGTAGATTTGAGGAAAATATAAGGTAATATGTTACGAACTTCATATTTTCACATTTATTATATCAATTTAGAAGATACTTTTCAACATGTTAAAATGAATTATGTAAAAACTACTTTCGTTGCAAAAAATGGTATATTTCCCATTTGAAATTTTAAAAAAACAATCATCAAACAACGACTCAGTTTATAAATAATTGAAAGATACGAAGGAATCTCTTCTTATAGTGTTAGAGTTATGTTTGAGCATTTTTTAAAACATTTTTGCGAAAAATAGAGTAAAAAAATACTTCCAGTGCCCAATTGTATGGTAAATAGGATCTTTTATTTTTGATATTTGTCTTGAAATGTGAAGCTGCAAACCATTAAACAACATGCTAATTCTTGCAGCAAAAAAAAAAAAAAAAAAAAAAAAAGCCAAATTATAGCACTTCGATTTTCTATGCTTCACTTTAAATCCGATACCTTATTTCTTGATCTCATATTTAATAAGAAGATAAGTATTATAAAAAAAATTCATCATAATTTAAAGAAACTAGAGCGAATTATTACGTTTGCGTTGTAAAAATATTTAAAAATATTAAAAAATTGCATAGGATTTTTTAAAATCCAAAAGGAGTTTTTGGCGAAAAATAAATTTAAAATATTCTTGGACCTGATTAATTACCTTAGTGTAACCTAGAATCTAGGATCTAAAAACCTTAAAAGGCTCCTGCGCCCTTTCGAGAACTTGCCGTGAGAATTTTAGTTGTTAGGGAAATACAAAAACGAATTCATGCAATCAGGCGTACCAAGACAATCCTAAAATTTAATAATCTGTCCAAGACTATTCTGAATTTCGCTTATATTTAAATTTGTTGCAATAATAATAATAACAAAGACTATTCTTTGAAAAGTAAATAATTTAAAAGTTGAAGCGAATTCTCCTTTTTCAACTTGCTCTAAATGTAAAGTAAGGTATTTTACGAAAAATCCATCTCTTCAGGATGTATATGTGGTTTCATCAAATTATATATATACATTACAGGTGCACTTTCTTCTATTCACAAGGCTTTCACAATTTAGGAACTAAACCTTAAAAATTGTTCATTGAATTTGCTAAAAATTTAATTCTACATGTTTTTCAAAAATCTATCATCTATTTATTATGTATAATAGCATTTTTCTATTTCCGAAACTTAGAATTTAACAGTATGGGAAACGAAACGAACAAAAATTCTGAAACAATATTTTGACTATGTAAATGCCCCAATACTGAATTTCAAACGAAAAATCTTTTATACTAGATTTGTTCTTTGCCCCTGGAGTGAAAAAAGAAAAAAAAAATATCCTGAAACGCCTTCTCATTTGTCGGGTTCTCTGATTACGACTCATTTTCGTCTGCCCGTTCTGCACCCCAACCCCCGAACAGTGCAATTCGTCTGCGGCAATGCACCCCTCTCTTTCTCCGAACATTTAACGCACGCTAGACAGAAAGAGAGAGATAAAAAAATAACGTTAATATACAGAAAGCAAAACGAAAAAATAAAAAAACGAAATTCACCACAATGAGTCATTGCGTATATCCCTTTATCTGTTTTCACTTCATGCCCAATGTCAATCCCTTTTCATTCATTTGTTCTGTTCTTTCAAATTGGAGTTTGAGTTCTCAGCATGCTCCCTGGTTACTCTCTCCTCCCCACCTTGAAAATAAGGGGCGGGTGTCATTTGTTCCCCTTCTCTTGAGTCAGAGAAAGGGTTGCCTTCGATTTGGTAGGGGATGAGACGCAGTGGAATTTTTTTTTTATCTCCCTCCCGTCCTTTTATTGTCAGAGATTTATCAAGTTATTCAACCGAAATCATTCGGTTGTCATTTTAGATATGTCTGAGTCTGGCACTAAAAGTGTCCTCCAGTACGTTAAATCGAACTCCCTAGATCTTTAAAGATATAACAAAATATTGTTTTAAAATATTTATGCAAAATGCTATATTTAAGCATTTGCTAAAGAAGCATTACAACTTTTTATTCGTAACAAAAAAAAATATTTAAAATATTGCCATTCTCTTCGGAAAAAAGAGGAAATCTTTTAAAAAGAAAATACATGCCATGTTATCTCGCTTTATCTACTTAAATTAAAATATTTGGAATGCTTTAGAAAAAAGACAAAAATTCTATTGACTTATGAATAAATAAAAAATATATATAACTTCTATTAATAAATAAATAAGAGGTATTGTTTTTAGATATGTCTGAGTCTGGCGCTAAAAGTGTCCTCCAGTACGTTAAATCGAACTCCCTAGATCTTTAAAGATATAACAAAATATTATTTTAAAGTATTTATGCAAAATGCTATATTCAAGCATTTGTTTAAGAAGCATTAAAACTTTTTATTCGTAACAAAAAAATATTTAAAATTTTGCCATTCTCTTTAGTAAAAAGAAGATATCTTTCTTAAAGAAATTGCACGTTATGTTTTTCCGTTTCATATACTTACATTAAAATATTTGGAATGCTTTAGTAAGAAGGTAAAAATTCTATTGACTTTATATATATATATATATA